>JAQIWU010003081.1:0-10410 GCA_034696445.1 Isotomiella minor
AGGTGCCCTTGGACCTACGTCATATTCAGCAGCAGGGAAAAACTGCCTTCCTGCTCAAGAATGTGTTTACTGCCAAGGAATGTCAGGACTTGATAAAGTATTTGCGTACTACACATCATTTATAATGTGCATATGCCACAACAACTTTTCATGTGACCTTTTATTGCTTATTTATATAGCAAGAGTTCCGAAACCGGATATGGTCCAGCTCTCATTCACCGCGGCGACACGGCTGCTCCAGCCCCAGGCTACAGGGACGGAGAACGCGTCATGATAGACGATCCAGGATTTGCTGACATCCTATTTCAAAGGATAGGACACCTCCTACCACAGGAAATGTTTGATCGCCCAATCGTTGCAATTAACGAACGACTTCGATTCCTGAAGTAATGACTTTTTACAACGACCTTATGAATGTTCTCTTAAGTGATGCTAAATTTCCATTTTTTCAGATATGGACCTGGGGACCAATTCAAGCGGCACAGAGACGGCGCATACACCCGTCCTGATGGCAGCGCGAAGACGGAAGTTACCCTGCAGATCTATTTGACCACAGGCACCGCTCGTCATGGTGGAGCAACCACCTTTTTCCGAACAATGCGGTCAGTAAAGAGTGTCCCTGTAAAGCCCGAAGTGGGCATGGTGCTGGTCTTCGAACATGGGATTGTGCACGAGGGGAGCCCTGTCAAAGTTGGGAAGAAGTTCACGATACGCATGGATGTCCTATATCAATGTAATCAATGACTTTGAACTTTTATTTCTTTACATTGTTTGTTCAATATGAAAGTTAAACGCTCTTACAGCTAAATAATATATAATAATCCTGTAATCAAAAATTTATATCAATACAAAAGAGTGTTTATATATACCATGAACTTATGTAATACTCAAAGGGTCTCTGCTGCTAATAAAATAACATTGGAGTTGACTATTGTGATCTCCTCTTTCAAGTTTTCCTCGGGTCAAAAGACGACTTTCACAGATCTCCAACATTTTCATTACACTTGGATAGATAAGACTACGATAAGATAGATAACACTAGCCCATAATTTCATGCCCACTTATTCGATTATCAGTTTGGTTTATTGATTCTTGGGGCAATACGAAACCCATATTATTATGTCTATTTTCTTCAAGTCCAACTCCTATGCAATTTCCCTTATTGGATTTTGCAAAGTTAAAAATCGGAAGTCGCTTTCGGCTCCCTTTCTCGATGATTAGCGTAGGTGTGTCATACATTTCGATCACAGCGTTTGGAATGTTTTGAAGATTGCTGAGAAATTCTCGATACTCCTGGTCAGTTAGATTTCTTTGGATCAAGGATAGGACAAGCCAGTCTCCAAAGTCCAACTTGACTTTCACTTGATTGGGGTGAATGGAAAAAGCATCAGTCAACAATCGTTTGAAACCCGTGTTAATTATTGAAGGGCACGTCCAATGCAGGAGAAGCCAAAGTAGGGACATCGTATTCATTATTGCAATGAGAACCCAGTACCAATACAAGATGAAGAAGAGGTGTTGGTTAATTTTGTTCATGGGCAGTTGACAAATGACGGAGTGGAGTTGGACATCCCCACCATAGCCATACTTTGATAGTTCACATTTTGCAACAATTGGAAACATCTTGTCCGTGATGGTGGGCCAGTTGTCATTGTCACTTCTGAAAGCAATCTAGAACAAGAATGAAAATGTCCTTAGAACAAATCAAGAACTATTGCATTCACCTCTCTTACCGAGACGACGTCCAAGCCATACAAGTTGAACTCATAGCCTAGGTCCACGCAAACCCACATCCAGCCAAAGATAGTGGTCAATAGGGTCAACCATTTACAGAGAAAGTAGAACTGGGAATCTGTTTTGTTAAATCCTATGGTGTGGGTGAATGCAATTGCTCTCATCTGGTGGACAGAACAATTGGGTCGCAAGGTTGCATGGTTGATTACAATGATGTCCTTAATTTTCTTCACTCCTTTGTTCTGAAATGAAGATCATAATGTAAAATTCATATTGTTGATTAGGCAAAAAATGTACCTTCCACAAAAGATAAGGTATCATTGAGAGGCATCCTAGTTTGAGGAATATTGCCCACACAAGATTATAGTATTTATGAATGATGACTTCGTCCTTTTGTCTGTTGAATCCAGTAACCCCAGGATAGGTGATTTCTCCCTTCATTTCCGGCTTTAACCCTTTGGCGACCAAAAACACTTGATAATTCCAGCAGAAGGAATTTAGTCTGTGATTGGCGTCTTTTTCATTAATAAAGTCCTGTACTTTTCCTCCACCCGAGAATTCGCAGTCAATGTCCACACTACGTGCAAACTGATTGAAAAGGGACGCACACATGAGACAAATGAAAAGTTGGAAGCTTCTTTTGGTGGAAACGTGAAATGCTACGTCGTACACCATCAAAACTTCGTCTTTTTTCACCCAACTTCTCACCAGGCTCCAAAGATTGTTTGGAACAAAGTTTAGAACAGCAGCTACAGTCATACCTGCCATTTTTGCCACTTCTCTGGAACCAGCTCTTGGAAATGTATGAAATGTATGAAAAAAGAGGAAGTCTGCGGAGCTAATCGAACGCTTGAACTACGAATGTGCTCTTTTTAGGAATGCCACATGCATTAAGTATTATTTTTATCAGTGGTGGCTTAGGTCATCACCCTTGCATTTATAAAAGAAATGACCATTACAATGGATAGGATGGAAATTACATTCCTAAACAGCCATGTGAAGAAGTGACCCACGGCTTTGGGTCACTTGAAGCTCATATCATCCTTTCTAGCTACGGGAATTTAGTTTGGAGAATTCCTTCAATGGCAGAAAAGGTGCAAGATATGGGGCATACACGTACTTAGCATAACACAAGTCATTAGTTTAATATTAACGTCATGATCGTGATTACACTCCATTGATTCTTCATGATTTTTTGCTTTGGATATGAGTCGTCGTCGTTCCATGAAGTGGGAATTGTGTTCAATTTTTCCCTGGAATGGATATAAGAGGTAGGCTAAGCATTTTGTCTTGAAATCCTTTCGTCCAGTTATGTATGTTTACCCAACTTGTAATCTCTCATCTTATTTAATTCAGTTCAAGAAATAATGTTTTCTTTTCTCTTAATTCTGGTCAAATCAGGCCTATTATTAGTATTTCATTTCATGCTTTTGCTTGCTGAACTACTCCTTAAAACTAAACAATTCTGTATTTATGCTGTGAGTCATGTTGATTGAGCGTGATATTGATGATTCTCGTCATTTCTCCCTATTTCTTCTTTGCTTCTTGGCTTCAATTCAATTGAGTCATTCACCAGATTAATTTTTTTTAATCTGTATGCAGTGCTATTGTTCAAAGTTCGATGCAGTGACAAGTGTAGTGAGTGTCACCACTTTTGTGTGCTCAAATATTGAGTGCACCAATTAACCTAATTAGCCGTAAAAGTCAATTATATGCTTTCTTTTGGAACATGACGTTGTTGCTGAGTCCATACTCTAAACCATTCAAGGATGGATTTCAATAATGCCGAATTTATAAAACGAGAATTAAGTCTTGTCACTTATTCCAAAAAGAAAATTTATCTTACCCAGCAAATTTTGCCAATTTTTCAATTGTTAAAGCTCTATGGCCGTTGTCCTTTGTTTTTCTCAAAAGCTTCTAATGCAAAGTTTACATCTTTTCACACCAAAATCCCTAACTTTTTTGTCTTAATTTGGAATTTAAGTCTTCCAACTTTCCTTGCTTTCGCCGTATTGCAAAATGGAGGTTTTGGATTTCAGCTTTTTCCGCCCAGTGACTTGTAAAAAGAACTAATGAAGTATTAGTCCATTAAATTGAGCTCAATTTTTATAGCTGGCCAGATGCAAGGGCAAAGAAAGAAGCGCTGTCCCTTATATTTGGACGCTTGGTAATACAAATAATGGATTCCTTCGAAGTGATTTCATTGACTCAAGTCATTGCGGATTATTTCATGTGTTGGATGAGCACCAAGGAATTGGCACGATGGCTGAACAACTGGAATCAAATTGAAAATGACATGCAAGTCCTCTTCAAGAACAATTTAAAGTTACTGGACATACGGAAAACACGAAACGTCCTCCTCGTCTTCTACGTTGCTATCCCAACGATTTTGTTTGGAAGTTTAACATTGCGTTTGCATGGAGATAAAAATTATCATCCCGGATACAACTTCATCATGTTTCTGTACTGTCATTTCTCAACTGCAGCATATGCAGCCGAGGATGCAAAAATCGTTCTGATGTTTAAATGCATTGAAATGAGTTTTAAACAGGTAACAGATTTTTAATGTTTGAAAGTTTTACTCGACTTACAGACTTAAGGCACGACATGGAATTGAAAACCGATTTTTGGAACCAAGTCCACTGAGACTAACAGAAATGTGGAAATGGGAACAATTGATCCTTGGAATTAGGGGGCAGGCTGAGATGTGTGGAAAGTTTATTTCAACCCAGCAGCTCGTATCTTTCTTGTCTGCAGTTTTCATGGCTTCTGGAACACTTTATGTGAACATTTGTCTCATTAATAATAGTGACTCAAATTCTTCATTTGACTACTGGGTCATTGTCTATTTTGTGTCCTTTTTCGCAACAATGTCGATTAGCAAAATTGTTTTGAAGATTAAAATGGCCGTCCGGATAACTGAAGAGGTCTGAATCCATTTTCTCATTTCGATTCCATGCTTGACGATTATGATTTTGTTTATGGGTTTAAATACTTTAGGAAGACAAGTTAGCCAAGCTACTGAAAACAAGATGCCTTCAAGGGGGAATAAGTGACCACTGTGGATTTGAATTGGCAGCACTTCAGGACGTTCTGAGTCACTCTCCAACTAAAATATCTCTCAATAGTTATGTGATTCTGACCAATCGCCTAATCCTAGGTGTAAGTAATCAAAAGTAGCTTGACAATGAGTGATTAATTATGACAATTTTGTCTTTTTTGGGGCACAGATATTTGGACAAGTGTTTGCCCTTTTTATGGTTTTGGCACAGCATAATTGCTCCAAATAAAACTTCCTCAATTATTTAAAAAACCGTTGATTATTACAACAATTCGTCCCATTTGAAAATACATCAAATCATAAATACTGGTGACGGCTATGCCAGTCTCAATTTCTCAGCCTTAAGGTTAGAACACCACGATTTTAGGGTAGTTTACCACGGACAAGTATAAGATACTCAAGACACCTGATACCAAAGGGACTGAAATTTTTGCAAAAAGATCCATCAACAACTGTACTGCCTCTCTCCACTCTCCGTGAATCAATCGGATGAACACCATTGCTATTGTCATGACCACCAGAAGTAACACGATCAACGCCTTCAACGCTAGTTGAAGCATCATGTACCATCTCCACGCCTTGACCAACGTCTAAACAAAAAATAGAAAATAACAGGAGAACGGAGAAAAGATTCATTTAGTTCGTTAGACTTACAATTAAGGTTCCCACAAGTAAAACCAATTGGAAAAAGCTGTCCACGCATCCAAACCTCCAGCGCAAATAGCATGATTACCCAGAATGAATCCATTTCTGCTAAAAAGAAGCAATCGCATTAGTTAAAGAAAGTGTTAGTCTTCCACTATGTACAATTGCCCTTACCAGAAAACTTTGGCCCAAGAAAGACGGATGTTCCCACGCCAAGGATTATTCCATTCCATGCCTTTGGATGTCAAAGTGGGATGTAAGGTTACTTGATTATGAGTAAGACTTGATTATGTTTTGTTTCGATTAGGTCATTTACCAAGTTGATGACTGCCACTAACGTATTCATGGTTTTCGAAGGGGGGACAAGAGGTTGCTGTGCTACTGTTACTAAAGTTTCACTTTCCTCCTCCTTCAAAAAAACGTCCGTCGTTGCCATGATTTAATCGTCTATTGATTATAAACACTACAGATGCGAAAGAAATAAGATTTATGACATGAACCATTCAGTCATGGCACGGATGTGAATAATCTCTATTTACATCCGTGGTCATGGATTTGCATATCATAAGTACATATAAGTACGTTTATCATATCTGGTGCGACAGACACATCATCGTCCTGGTCAAACTTTTACCATCCGAAACACAACTATAAATTATTGTTCTTTTTTCACCTATGTTAAACTGCATTACATGGAATCCATCCAAAACCTTCAATAGATTCAAATCAAATGTCTCATTTCGCCTCGGATTTTTTAAACATCAGAGTCCTCTCCTCCCCCATCTTCACCATCTTCATCCCCACCACTTCCAGTGTCAGTTTTTTCTGTTGTTGTTGTTGTAGTCGTTGGTTCTTCTGTGGTCGTCGTGGTCGTAGTTGTTGTTTCTCGTAATTGTTGCTGGTTTTCTTCCAACAATTGCATTAGAAGTTGCTGTTGAGGCGTAAGCGGTGGTCCTAGCTGAACAACAATGTCCCCGTTTGGATTTACGGAAACCCTATGAAGTCATGATTAGAATTTTACAGGATTAGGCGGCATTATATCATATTTTACTGCGATTGTTGCTGCTGCTGGGGTTGGTAGTATTGCCCTTGAAGAGGGTAGTAACTGCCATATTGTTGATTCTGTGGATAATAGCCTTGAAATTGATTCGGTGCTACTATAGTCTGGATTTGAGCAGGCCTTGAAGCCAGGCTGCTTGACGATTGTTGTGGCTTAGCTTGTTGGTCCTTAACATTGCTGGCAACAACATTTCCAAGATTCCCTTGGAGAGTAAAAGAAAGTCTTATCTGCAGGGAAAGTGGGAAAGTGTGCACGGACTACCTGCAAAAGAGGCTGGAATCTCAGCTAAACCGGTAAACACAGTGGATATCAATGTTCCAATGCCCTCAATCGTTGCTACTCCGGGATCCACGGGGTCTTGTCTCGCCATCTAAGCAACGTTGCGGATCAATCATGACATTTCTTGATTAACGACATGTTGACATACCCGATTATTACCCCCAAAGGGCCCTGATGTATTTGTAATGATACCATCTGCACATATAGCGACAATATTAACCACAAGCTACGGATTCAAAAAACTTCTGTTGCAACACTTAATTCAAATGTACCAAATTGTGTCTTACCAGAACATGAAGGCAGAAAATCTGTCTCGAACACTGAATTGGCATAGTGTAAAAATTGTTGTAGGATTTCAACTAACGGTTGTTCCAGCAACAATCTGAAATATCTCTGATGGAACTGATTTCTGTCTCATCTTTTGACATATCCCAACACATTGCACATCAACCTAGCTATGGGGTGCCTTAAGCCTTACGCAAACGCATCATCAACGCTCTTGGTTAATTGGTCTCATGACTGATTACTAATAGGTAGTAATCAGTATACCATAGGTGAGGGGAAAGCGCAACATAAGCCAACAGCAACGCAATGTTCTTATGTAGTCAACAATACAAGTGTTTATTTCGGCGAAGATAATTAATTCATAACATTACACACTTTTGTTACCTACGATAGTGCCAAAGAGGTGCAATCCCAGATATTGAATTTCCAAACGCTAAAGAGGTAGACAATGTATGAGCGAACACAAAGGAGAGATTGAATTGGGGTAGTATGAGACAACACGAATATTATTCTATAATGTTACTATGTAAAAACAGCTAATTATTAATGAATCTACTGCTCTTCATCTGTCCCCAATTCGCAAATGAAGCGTCTCTTCATATCACAAGGCTCAATGGTCCATTTGTACTCATGCTTGTCGCTCAGAGCGATGCACCAAGTGATCATTCTTGCAGGATCCATCTCCGACCAGACCATCCTTGGGTCCATAGTCGTGGTTGTGGATGTGGTGGACGCCGTAGATGTTGAGGTTGGAGGTCTCATCGTAGTTGTTGTTGTCGATGAAGAGCCTTCAGTTGTGGTAGTGGTGGAGGTGGAAGTCGTGGATGCAGAAGTAGTGGACGTTGGAATAGATGTGGTGGATGTTTTCTCGTCCTTTTCAGCAGTGGTTGTTGTTGTTCCTTTCTGCTTTTCGCCATCTTTGTAAGGCTCATCCCTGAACTCTTCCCAGTCACTGAGAGGAGAGACACATTCATACTGAATGATTCAATGGCAATATATGAAAGTACAACTTACTTGTCTCCATCTCCCTCTTCTTCGGATTCCTCAGAACCAGCGGGTGTTGTCCTTTTGGTCGGGTCTGGGCCTGGTCGTGTCCATGTTGGCGCAGTGTTAGGAGTCCAGTTAGAACCTTGTGTAGTTTGAGGAGGGCATGGTGCAGGCTCAGGGCATGGACCCACGGTTGTTGGTCTGGTTGTTGTACACCAGGGCCTTGGGTCTCCAGGGTAACACGGTCTTGGTGTTGTTGGTGGTGTTGGACACTCGGGACGTGGGTCTCCAGGGTAACACGGTGGTGGTGGGCAGTTGCCTCCTTCACATGGGTTCCCTTCACAGCATTCATCGTAGCCATATGGGCATTGAGGATCAGGAAGTGGAGGCAGTGTTGGGGTAGGACAAGGCTGTGGTGTGGAGCAGGTAATTTCGGGTGGAGGACAGCTGACTTCAGGGGAATTACATTTGACCTAAAACACAAAAAATATGATGGCCTTCACTTCAGGACTTCATTTCAAATTGGTACTTGTTTACCTTTGCTTCGGAGCAGTGTGTTATGACACCAGGACAAGCCACAGCGACTGGACAAATGGCAATGGGTCTAGAACACTTGATTTCTGGTTCAGGACATTTGATTGTTGGCTCTGGACAATGCACAGTCGGCTCTTCGCAAACAACATGTTCTGGAGGACAGATGGTAACGGGATTAGGACAATGGATGGGATGATCTTCACAAACCAGTACTCGACTTTCACAGACAATTGGTGTACAATCAATGGGAGTACGACAAGTCGTGTTGGTTGGACAAATGGTTTCAACGCAAGGAGACGGGTACGCGTCCTTGCAGCTCGAACCCTGGCATACTGGAGGCTTCTTTTTGCATGGCACCTTCGTAATTTTAACTTTGCAATGGGTAGGCTCAACTGGTTTGCATGGAGGACGTTCAGTGCGGCAGGGAGGAGCAACAACTTTACACTCGGGTTGCCTCGTACAAGAACATGGAGGAGTAGTCACGGTGCAAGGTCCTTTGACAATGGCACATTTCGGGGGAATCAACTCGCATTCGGGGCAATTTGGAGCACAATCACCTACAAAATTGGATTTTAGCAGTGTGTCAGTCTGATTTACAGGAATTGGTCATACCTCTCACAGCTTTGCAAACTGGGGCTTCGACAACGCATTGACGAGGTCCAGTCCGACATGGACCCAACCGGATGTCGCAATGTGGCATGTGAGAACAAGCTGGGATGTCTCGGCATCTGCATCTCGTGCAATTATTCCTACTGTCAAATCGATTCACAAAATCTTGCAGGGCTGCACCTCCATCTCCTCCCCGTTGTTGTTGCCCATACTGGCTTCCATACGTTGCAGCTCCTCTCGAACTTGCAGCTGCAGCGTTGGAGGATGAGGAGGATGACCAGGAAGAAGAGGACCATGAGGATGAAGTGCGAACCACTGCTGCACGACGACTCCTCCTTTTTATCTCTCCCAGCTCTGTGTTGCCGATAAAGTCAGTAAATTCCATGGGGATCTCTGGAGAATCTGCGTCCTCCAACCAGAATGAACGAGCAAAAGATGCGTTCCTCTGGTAAATTCCTTTGGTCCATATCTCTCCCAGAAAAACTAAAAACAAATGATTCACGTCAACTTAAATTGACATTTCCACTGAGTCAAAAAGTTACCCTCTTCGCTTAGTCTTTTCAGGTGTTTCTTGATGAAATAGTTTTCGTTGTCAGTGTCCAAGCTTAACAGCTTCAATCCATTGTCCCGACAAGTCTGTGCTGCTTCGTTCACATCACCCTAGCGTTTTATCAAATATTGTAAGACGAATAGCTTGTGTGTGAAAGGATGACATACCACTTGGTTACTGATGAAATACGTGTTGTCATTCAGTTGAAACAGAAGCTGCAGTTCTAAAAGAATTTTTGAGGAAGAACATTACGGATCGCCTTGCCCCATGCTACTTTTGTACTGACTTACTTGTATCGTCTACCAAGTATTCCGCCTCCCCAAGGACTTGTTCCTCCACCGACGAGTCAGTGGAGTTGGTTGCAGCATTATTCGAAGAAACGATGATAGATAACGCGAATATAGCGAAAGCCAGGGGAAGCTTGAACCCCTGCATCCTTCCTTCCGTTTTGGGGGAAGGTGTGGCAGTGGCAGGTACACTTGACAAGATGAGCGACCCTACCTAAATTGGCAATACAACCTGTTCAACTGAGGAGATGAAGCAGACTGAAATCTGGGACAACTAATTCTTAACTTTTCTCACTCAGTGATGATAAGCAACATATTATAAGATCAATGATAATCTTACTGTTTTCTCCATTCATTTGTGCGTCATTGATTGGAGATC
>JAQIWU010003082.1:0-10409 GCA_034696445.1 Isotomiella minor
TTATGTTTTGTGTTATGTCCCACGTTGTATAGGGACAGCCTGACGTTAAGGTTTAAGTAGACACAAAACACGTTCCCAGGCTGACTTACGCTCTGGAGAGTATAGAGGATATGGAGGTCAGGAACAGAATGGAATTCTCACTCCATCCCATTCTATTCTATATGTCCATGACAAAAAAAAATTGGATACCCACCAGCCAAAAGTTATATGGCTTGATAATACGTATACGTATTCCTCTGCAGTACCTTTCTCTCTTCTATACACACGACTCCCGCTCACCTCTGCTTTCTCCTCTCCGTCTCAAAGGAACTGCAGGGGAAAGTAGAAAGTAAAATGAAAAATGGAACCATGCCACAGAGCTACGACCACCACCACCTCTTTATACTACATAACATACATTTGGAAATTGCCCTCTGTGTTGTTCCCTCTTGCACATCTTATGCACATACTTGAGAAGAGGAGTAGCCGACTAGGTACACATAACATAACATAGCAGCGCAGAGCAGTGTAGTGGTATGGCTGGAGAAAGCATAGTGCTGGACATATATGTATGTTCCATCAATAAGAGCCACACCAAATACAACTTAGGCCCAGGGTCTTTCACAAGCCAACTTTCACTTTCCCCTCTTCTTCGTCGGACGAGCTAGCTTTCTCTCGCTTTCTCCGCTGAGAGAGACCTATGGCTATATATCCTCCTATCCCGAAACCAGCCAGGCTGTATATACCCTTAAACTCCCAGAGAAAATCGAAATAGTGCTTAAGAAAGAAAGCGCGAAGCAACATACTACATTTGCATCCATCCGAACATGGGCTGGCCTATGGAAGGATGCTCTCTTACGTATCGGGACTTTGTACTCAATGGACTTTAAGCAGAATAGGGAGGAGGAGGACCCACTCCCTATTCATAGAACACAGTGCCCTTTGAAGTTACATGGAGTGGAGAAAGTCTCCCAATAATAATGAAGGCACTTGCGTTGCGTGAACGAAAAATGCCAACCGATTGGCAGACCAGACTAGAGCAATCTCTGCATAGAGACGATAGAGATTTTTAAATAGCTTTTAGATGGGACTCACATAGAGAAAGCTGATGGGGTCTCAACTTTTTCGCACATCAGAATTCAATGTGTCTTATTCCCTCCTTTCTCCTCATGTCATCCTGTTGCACTTGAACTTTTTTTTGACACAGAGGCACAATGAGGTTTTGATTGTGAATGAATTTTGTATAATTTTAATTAACCCACAAATCTGTCTAAATTTAAATGCTCAAACAGGACAGGGACAAAATCCCAGTTTAGTACAAAACCCAGATTGGTAAAAAATGTCTCAAATCTTTGGCTAACTGACATCTGTCTTCAGATCAGAGTTACAGACAGTTGGTATACATACATAATTCTGTGTTCATTGGCTCTCTCTCTTTATTTCTGTAAACATTTCCCTGATCGTGAAGAAACTTAACTAAATGCACTATCCATCTATACATATAGGCCGGAAGTTAAGTTAGTTAAGTAGATAGTTATTAAAAGTTCTCTGGCAAAAAAAGGCTTTCCTTCCTACTTTTCACACAACCATGAAGAAATGTGCATGGCAAGCCAGAACTTGAAGCCACCCGAGCCGACAGTTTAGCACTTCTCTTTCTCGGGAGACTTTTTTTTGGTTTTAGTGGCTAAATTGAACAGATTGATATGATGATTGCATTAAGTTTAAGCAAAACCAAAATATCGCACATGTCCAAAGATTTACGTGGACGAAGTGAAAATATTCACGAATGTAGCTGCAACCATAAAAATTGTCCTTGTCAACTTATCATCTTGAATGACAACTACATACAACTCATGCACAATTGGGCAAAATGAATTTAGGTATCTTTGCCACACATGACTCTATCAGTCAAATGCACCTGCCTACTTCATCCTCTGTGAAACTTCAGAAACTTGTCATATCTAAAGGGGCGAATGTTCCGACTTTAATAATTAAGGACAAGATCATATGAAGAACCATAGACAAGGTAGTATTGACTTGGGGCATGCATATTGGGAATTGTAATTTTAAAGCTTGGGTGTTTAATTTTCCTGGAAGGTAGCACGTTGTTAAGACAACTTTGCCTCTCTTTTTTGAAACTTGAGAGGAAAGACTTTCTGATTCAATTCAATTGTAAATATCACATGATGCCACAGCATATACAGCCAAGGATGTACTTAATTTATGGCAAAGAACGTTTTGTAATTAACACATTTCATGAGCGTTATGCAAATGAATTGAATCTCGTTGTGCCCCACCACGAGCTCAATCCTCGTTTTTTCCATGATCTTATTTGTTGTCTGCCTGCACATTTCATGCATTTTTGATTCAAAGACGTTTCATCCATTTCCACATTCCAGGAATCCATCATCTTCCAGTCAAAGCTAAAAAATTAACCAAAGTCTCATTGCAACAACGCAAAATGCAAACGCGGAATGCTTGATGCCGGTTTGAAATGAGAGGAGCGAAAAAAGCTGTATTCGAGATCCCAGACAGCAGCAGACCAGCAGGGCGAGCAGACAGCAGCAAAAGGTGTTCACGTTCGTTTTTTAAAACTTCCAAATTAATTAATTAAGTCCCAAGAAAAGAGGCAAATCAAGTCATCAATGTCGGATTCTGAGGAAGAAGTGGAAGCCCCAGGGTCAGTGTCCCGAAGGGAGGGGGTGGAAATTTTGGGAGAAGGATTTAACCTCAAGTAAGTAAAGTGATTGATGGAATCGAACACGACCATTAAGCTATTCCTTTTTAGAGAGATTTTAGAAACCAAGGAAACCTCCTTCTCTGTCCTGGAGGATAACATGTTGGCCCTGATCGATAGTGAGGATGACGACGAGGAGCTGAGGGGGACGACGATGCCGACGATGAAGAGGAAGAAAATCATGGATACCATTGACCTTGTGCGGATCCGGCGTGAGGTCTTTGGACATAAGGAGCAGAAGGAGGTGAAGGAATTGGACGGGACGAACTGGGATTTTAATGACTTGGCCCGTCTGATGAAGGACGTCGACGCCCCTGGGGTGGTCAAAGGTGATGTGAAGAAAAGGGTAATAATTTTTCACTTTTAATCGTTGTAGAAGAACAGGACTTTTAGTTTACTTTCTTTCATGCAGATCCTAAGTCCTGGGTGGGGGGGACTGATGCAAGCTGGTAGTCTGGTTTACTTTGATTTCCTCATCACTTACGAGGCTGGAGACGAAACTATGTACCGGCAAGCCATCATTGACACCAATCGACCTTACTTTGACAATTCCATGCGTCGAGGAGATCCTTTCAGACACAAGATTGGAGCAGGTGGGGTGCTTCCTATTTTTGAAATAGCACTCGGGAATATGGAACCTCATGAAACTTCTCAGTTTATGGCAACTTGTAAATATGCGTATGGTAAAGCGGGATTGTATGGACACGTACCGCCCAGTAAGCTAAAAAAAAATGCTATTAAGTCCTCCTCCTCCTAACATTTTGTGGCCTACGATTTTTCCAGATACCACCATTCTCATCGAAATCATGGTACTACGAGTTGAAGATGGAACGCAAAAGGTGAAAATCTGGGACATGGATGCCGAAGAAAGGAGGCAATTACCTTTTAGCGAAATATTACTGGCTGCTCAAGAACTGAAAATTACTGGCAATGACCATTACAAGATTGGGGAATATGATCGTGCCAGAATCAGGTATAGCAATTATTTGACCTCACAATATTCGATACGATATAACTCTACTTGTAGGTACAAGAAAGCCCTGAGACTGATTTCTGCAGTAATAACTCCACTTTATCAAGAAGTGAGACAAAAGAATGAGCTGAGTCACACTCTTCTTTCCAACATGGCCCAGTGTAAGGTGGAGGAAAAAGAGTTTCGCCGAGCTCAGCAATATTTAAGGGAAGCTTTAAAGATTCCAATTCCTGATGTACTGAAACTGAAGGCTTATTTCAGGCAAGAGTTTATAATTGACTATTTATTTATTTGGTGTTATCTTGTGAACAACATTATGCAATTACAGAATGGCAATTTGCAATCGAGAAGTGGGTGAATTTACTGAAGCTCTTCGTAATGCTGAATTAGCCAAGGCAATTGATTCAGCAAACACTGACATCAGCGAATTGTTTCAATCGGTAAGAAGAAAATCCAATGAGAAATCCAAAATTCACTGACTGCCTTATATTCTATCTTATCATTCATGCAATAACGACATGCTTTATTTTTTAGTTGCAGATCAAAGCTGCAAAAGACGTGGTACGAGAAAAGGAGTACGCGAAAAGAATGCTTGGAAATATGGAAAAGAAGTCGTCACCAAAGGAACAAAATGGAAACAGCGACAGTGTGGACCCATAACCAAGTGCCTACACCTTGTTACTTTCTTTTTACCTTTTTGATATTTGGTACAGTCTAATTCGTAATTGACGAATGGCATGGCATGATATGTCAACTTGACTTGTTAGGTTATCCATGAAGAGCTTCTTCGTTTTTCATGACGTATATTTCAACATTCAATGAAATATAATGAGATGTAGCTTCACCAAATGTGTCATGCTTTCAAATTTTATTTTAAAAACGCCGTAGGCAAGGAAGTACGTTTACTACTTAGAATTAGTTAACAATTCAAGGAAGGAAACTGTATGATTTTGACTGCGGTATTCTTGTTTACACAAGTGTCATCTCATAAAATGGTGACATTGTCGGTCGAAACTTTAATCTACACGAAACAAATTCAAATAGCTCGAGAATGAGATAAGTAGACAATTTAAGTTGCTGGCGTAGTTGCTTTGTCGATGTGACTCCTGGTATATCGTCATCTCCATTAATGATTCCTAAAAAGAAAGTAACTCTTGTATGTCTAACATTTTCATCTATCTCAGTCAGAATACCTCTGTTTATGAGAACACGGTGGGGTCACTTTCAGTCTTCATTTTGAAGTAATTATCCACACAGTCGAGCACAATGCTCTGGGGTGTGGAAGTCATTCCCCCATTACTACTGGTGGTAAAAATGGGCAGTGACTAAAGAAAGACAAACCAATTAAAGAGTTAGGCATCATCATATTTAATTGTTGACGTGACCTACTTCTATTTTTCCAAGATGATTTACAACGTCGTCCTGGGAATTGTGCAAGTTCTCTCCTTTGTTTGCTGACCGACGGGATTTGTTGGGAGGATTATTTGAAGGTTCTTCTGAGCACTTTCTCCGCTTTCTCGACTGTGGAATTGCATCCCGATGATCTTCCATTATTCCTTTTTCTTCTTCATGGAACTCTTCATTGTCATTCTCTGGTGAGGCTGATACAATGGTTCCGTCGTCATAGCAACAAAACTCTTCTTCATCCTCGTACGAGTCTTCACCGGACAATTGTCGCTGCTGCCCATGGCTGCTGTTGGTACTGTTTTGTAGCTTTACTGGATTGGTCAGCTTTCTCTTTCTGGCACCATCCTTCTTTTTCCCACTACCACTCTCCACTTTGACCGAGAGCTTCAGTTGGTGATTGAGATATTCGTTCGTGGGGGACAGTGAGGGGCCTGAGAGGGACCCAGAGGAGTAGTCGTCCTCGTCGTTATCACTGTTCATGATTTCACTGAAATGAAAAAATTTAAAGTCTGCTCAGTTGGACAAACAATGAAGCGTTAAGATACCTTCCAAACTGCAGTAATCCCTCGTCTTCATCGCCTTCATCCCTGTCATACTCCTCCTTCTTTACTGTTATGCCTTTGGAACTGGTGGTAGAAGCAGTAAGGGACATCGGCATTCCAATGCCCCCTGGGAGTGGGATTCCCATTGGCGGTGGGAATCTCAGTCCCCCAAGATTATTGAGACCCATCAGCGGTTGACTAGAGCGACCATCATGTGGAGAAATCTTTCTCCGGAGGTGTGGAGAATGAAGTTTAGGATTTGGGTTGGCCGAGTGACGATTCCTACTTCGTCTCGAACTGAACATCATATTGCATCCTGTCACCGTGCATTTGTGCATTTCCCTAAGATGCACAGCACTGAAGTGGATTTTGAGAGCTCCCTTGTCGCAAAATGTCTTGAAGCATGCGGCACACTGAACACGACGCTTCCCTAAGTATAAAAAGTCAATCATTTTGTGAAAGTGTCCCATGATATGATCCTACCTGCAGACGTGTTGTTGACCATTTGGACAACACCAGGAAGAGCGAGTGGATGATGTGGATTCCATCCCTTGTTGTTGTTACTTTCACCTCGCTTTTGCTGGCTCCCTTTACTTCCAGTCTGTGTCTGCGGTGGTCCTTGTGACGACACCAGTCCATTGTTGGACATGAGATCAAGTGCTTTGTACATGGAGGAAGGGCCCGTTGGGGACCTTTTTATGGCTGTCTCACTCTGCCCCATCTCGCTATTGAGAAGTTGGGCGTGATTGAGATGAAGTTGATGATGATGGGGTAGGATGTTATGGGGATGATGAGGATGATAACCTCCGGGAGGAAAGCCTAAAGGCCCCCCATTGTTATTATTTGACATTGGATATGCTCCAGGAATCATTGAGTGAAGTGAGTTGAGAAACCGTTCCTTCATCTCCTTATCACTGGCATTTATCTTCTGAATGCTGTTATGGTTCATGTCCGGGGATGAGGGGGACGGAGAGGAGGAACTGTCAACAGCAGTAGTAGTAGTGGGCACCCTGGGCGTTATGATTGAGGAAGAGTTGGTTGAAGACGTGGACCTTCGCTTTCCTCCAACGCGTTTCAATTGTCCACCTTCACCTTCCGACGGAATTGTCGAAAGGTTAAGAGCGCCTGATCGTAGAGGGGAAGGGGGTGAATGTGGATGCTGGTTACTATTGGTCTCGACGGTGGTACTTCTACTAGTCCGACTGCTTCGAGTTGTTCGCACCTTTGCACCATCTGTTTAAAAAAAGGACCCTGGTTTTTAAACAGTTTTAGTTTAACGACATTAGATGATGCATTCATTCAAAAAAGGTGCTAGTCTCAATAATTGCGTCTACAATTTAAATCTGGTTTTTCTTTTGCGTCAATTATGCAAAACATCTTTCATATTACTTTGATCGACAGTCAGTGCATGACATGAGGGAGTAGCAGAACTGGCTTAAGAATATATAAAAATGCAACGCACAGCCCATTCCATTTCCATTCAGGTTTTGGTTTTACAAAAAGTAAATCATAATTTGCAAGCAATTATCATTCTTTTTTACCTGTGCCCATGATGAGATCAGAGTGTTGATGTTGATAAGTCTTGTTGCAATTATTAGTAACTATCGATGATGATGATGATTGATGATGAGCAGCAGGGGAATGATCCGAAGAAGAAGAAGAAGCTCCATTGGTAGCATTATTAGTATTGGCGTTAGCGTTGTTAAGTGCTGGTAGAGGGAGCGGGTACTGCGGGATTTTCATGCCGTGATGGTGATTGTCAAAGTACTTGCCTGTCGTTGTGGTGGTAGTGCCACTCCCATTGTTCAGAAGAGAGACCTTTGGAGACATTAAAGAGTTGCCATTGCCATTGTTGTTGCTGCTTATGAAGGAGGAAGGCAGGAAGCTGAGGGAAGGGTGGAGGAGAGAGGTAAAGTTTGCCGTAGAGATGCCAGTGGACTTTAGGGGAAAGTCGTCTCTTAACAAGGTGAAAGTAAGGGTTCGAGTTGGTTGGAAGCGGAGGAATTGTTGGAGGATGATTGTCTCTTCTTCCCTCGGGGGGATTGTCCAACTCGTCAATTGTCCACCACGATGACGCTCCTATAATTTAGACAAACACACCAAATTTCTTCTCTAAATAGTGCATTTATATTTACTTGTGTCATGTAGCCCCGAGCCAAGTCGTCTGGACTCCATCCGAAAGTCGAAAGGATTTTATCAATCTCCTCATGTTGCAAAGTTGAGAGTAACCGTTCCTGTAAGAAAAACATAAAGACTTTTACTACTTTTGATTGTCAATGAAATGAAAAGTAGATTTTTGGATCCTCTTAAGCAAACAAGCTTAGCTTGTAGCTCAAGAAGTCATTGATTCCTTTTTATTTATTCGTTCGTTCGTGTCATGATCATCACTTGAAGAAGTAAATTCCTCTCAAGAAGATTTTAAAACCACATTACATGGAAGGAAAAGGAGTCATGTTGACACAGCAATTCAGCCTCCCATTTCATGTCACTCTTTTTACCTGATCTGATCCGGGGCTCTTAAATCAAATCCGTCGTTTTATGTAGTGCCTACTGCGCTTTCTTCTTTCTTTCTTAAGTAGCCTGGCTTTTAAGTGAGAAGGTGTATGACACAATGACAAGAATTACATGGACAAGTGTACAAGATGAGATGCCGGATTAGATATATGTTCTTCTGACGTAATGCACCTAAAAGTTCTTTTTGAGTGTGATGATCTCGTGTCTTCTTCTCTCCAGCCCTTGGGCAAACATTATATGGGTTTTTTTAACAAAAGTAAATGGAAGAAGCACTTACGATGACAATCTTGAGGCGGGTGGGCAAGGCGTGTGTCCCATAAAGAGCCAGGCTGCACACGTCAAAAATGGACAAGGCATCATCCCTCGATGTAAGAAGCTTCTCCAACACTGACAAACAAAACATCCGAGACGTAAAAAAATCAGCTCATCATTACTATTATTATTATCATCAAGATGTGTAGCATCCTCAATTTACAACAATGCTCGTGTTCTCCTTAAGTCTAAGTCAGTCAACTCGCGTCCAACCAAACGCTCAATTTAAAATATCTAAGCCACATTTTTAAGAGGACACAAGCGTAATCATTTTTTTTGCCTTTATTCGCCTGTAGATATGGAATACAATGCATGCATTGAGGTATTTAAATTTGTGATGGGGCACTTTGAGATTGGATTACAGTCGATTAAAGGATGTGATGTAACTTGGCTTTCGACTATTTAAAACTACGGCTTTAGACATAAAAAGCCAAGTTTTTTTGTCACCGTACAATCATAAACACTTCAATTCACACCACACCACCCACCAATGCGACATAATGACTTTCTTTCAAACAGTGCCTAGAGAGAGACTCTCCATTGTCCATCAGTCTTTAGTAGTTAATTTCGCTCCGTCTTTTTAATCAAGGGAAAAAAATTATGCATTTACATCTTGGATATTATTTGCTCATCTTCTTAGCCGCAGGAAAGAAAGAACCTAGCAGGATGTACACACTCTCTGCGCAATTTGTTTCTTAATTTGAAAAGTGTGTGGAGAAAGATGATGCGGACAATCACTCTTTTGGTTGTTGTAGTAACTTTTTTCTGTGCCTTTTCTTTTTCTTTCACACAATTCGATTGGACATGAATTGACTTCTTTCTATCTTGATCACATCGACATCGACATCACATTATGAAATGATGTAGCTTTTATTTAACACTGAGCAGGGGGACGCTTTTTCGTTTAAAGAGATTTTTGTTGTGATGTGTGTGAGCGAATGAATGTCCAAATCACTGGTAAAAAAATCTAATCAACCGATTTTTTGTTCATTAGTGAGTGTCTCTTCTCCTCCTCGATCGAAGGGATGGGTGATGTGATGTGATGTGATGACGATAAAAGTTGATTACTTCTTCTGCTAAAGTTCTTTA
This sequence comes from Isotomiella minor, assembly GCA_034696445.1. Taxonomy (NCBI): domain Eukaryota; kingdom Metazoa; phylum Arthropoda; class Collembola; order Entomobryomorpha; family Isotomidae; genus Isotomiella; species Isotomiella minor. The sequence continues at coordinate 9,554 of JAQIWU010003082.1, forward strand.
TTGTAATATTTAACTTTCAGCTTGACTCTCTGGAGGGATGCTAATTCTGGTTTCAATTTTGTTAAGGCTTTTGTCAAAACGTATAGTTGCTTTGTTGCAGCAGCATTTTCCATTAGCCGAGGCAGAGAGAGTCATTGTCATTATGTGAGAAGATGAAGGAAGGAAGATGTCGTTAATAATGAAGCGTTTTTGCAGTCGAGTGGAGTGGAGCATTTTTATGTGGCTTTCAAAATTCTCCGAGATTGAAAAATGTGAAAGATCATTAAGAAAGAAGTCATGCAGCAGCAGACTTTAAACCCTTAAATTATGAAAAAATGAAACCGACGAGACCAAGAAGACCAAAAAATATGATCACCTTTTGCCTTTGTCCATTTGCTCAACCTCGTCTTGTTCTGTCTTTAACATTCCAAAGTTGACCAACCGAAAAGAGTTGAGTTGGGCATAATAGAAAGAAGGTCTGTCATGTAAACTCAAAGAGTAGGTAGTAAAGAGAAAAGAAATAAATGATGATGATTGCTTTTTAAAAAACCAACATTTCAAAGAAGAAAAGTCAAAGAAATTTGTGGTCTAGCTGCTCATGCATATTGCACAGTCAGTCAAGTCCATCTTATCCTCGTGCGGGGTGACCATTAACTTCAATGAACAATGAACATGAAAAAATGGACATTGGACATGTGTGTTTAAAGTTCTGGACCGAGGTAAAGTATGCAATGTTTTGTTTTTATGGTTATTTTTATGTTCTTCACATTATTGTAAAGTAGGGAAGACAGAGTGAAAATATTACAAAGCTGAGGAGACCACTTTCTTTAGCCTGGGCCAATGGGAGAAACTTGAGATTAATTGAATGACTGTTTGT
>JAQIWU010003083.1:0-10407 GCA_034696445.1 Isotomiella minor
CTAACACTCTTAATAGGATTTAGAATTTCAAAACTGTTGACCTATCACATCAAAAACATCCACAAGCCAGAAGAGTGTGAATTTAAGTGCAGTGAATGTCCGCTTCAATTTGCCACAGCAAGAAAATTGAAAGTTCATACAGAAACTCATTCAAAGGTCCTAAACTTCGGTTGTTCTTTTTGTGGCAAAGCATTTAAAACCAAGCAGTCGTTGGACACTCATTCTGTTCAACACTCACAGAATAATCCCTGGAGATGCTCGCTATGTGGGAAGTACTTCTCTTGTCATTCAGCTTTAAAAACGCATGCAGCATCACATTTAGCAGACGGATTGAAATTTCGTTGCGACGAATGCTCGTTTTCAGGACCCTCAAAAAGTAGTCTTGAACGCCATATGATAACCCACAGTAGTGAAAAGCAGTTCAAATGCGAGGAATGCGGCAGTCAGTTTAAGGTACTTATTATTACAATTCATATTTTCGAGAGCAATGACTCAACAAGGGAACTCTGTATAGCACAAAAAGAGCCTTCAAACACATCTAAAGGGACACAGCAATGGAGATAAAAATTTCCAGTGTTCTTTGTGTGACAAAAGATTCGTCAGCCTATACAAACTACGTAGGCATGCCCAAACTCACGACGGTCAGCCACAATTTACATGCCAAATGGATGATGAATGTGGTCGGACATTTTATGTAAGCTCTATTTTGAAAAATGAACAATTTCCCTTTTCTCTTATGTCTCATATTATGTATCTCTATAGTCTAAAGATGCTTTAAACTCTCACACCAAACGACATGGGCCAGGGGAGGACAGAATTGCGTCTTCGAAGCGGAGCAAAGGAGAAGGGCAAAAAAGTAGTCTTCAGCAAAAAGCAAGGATTGTCTCACATCAAACGCAATCAAGCTATCCTGCACCATGCACCTCAGTTTCAGCACATTCATCAGTTTTAATAGATCCCGAAAACCAAATGATTAGAGGGAAGAATCCAACTGCGAATAATAATTCAATGAATGACTCATTCATGATGCCAGCATCATCAGTCGCGTATGCAAACATTGAACTGCCCATGTCCACCTTGAACTCGTATCGTGTGGACATGCAACAACACCGTCCAATTCAATTCGGTAGCAGCAACATCCCCCCTATTCCTATGAACATTGATGGAATAAATTCTATTCCTCAATTTGTTCATGAAAATCCCCAAATGACCACTACAAACCGTTTACAACCTTTACAACATGTTGAAACTCACAGTGCCCCATTGATGTACGTGGATGATCAAGGGATGTCTTTTGTAAAACCCAATGTGGATTCTTCTGATGGCAGACCATTTCCACAAACAAATTATCAATTTCATTATTCTGGTTAGCCTACAATCAATCACGCTGTTTATTATTTTTCTATACCTTTTCAAATAAAAGTAGAGATATCTTTTAAGTCAATGTTGGTTTTACTTATCATCAGGCACCGATCCCTCCCTATGTTGGGATAGGATTTCAACATGAAGATAATTTGAGTGACATATTTCCCCATTCGTCAAGGTTTGATGCAATTAGGTTTCGGCAAACAAAATTTATATTTAACTCAGGACATTTTACGCTCAATTGCTTTTAGTCAGGTCCTTTTCACCCGTACAGATGCTTACCATTCATAGTCTCACTTTCTCCGGCTAATTACTTAACTCATCCTAAACTTGGCATCACATTTTCCGGACTGTAACTTTGCAGGGAATATTAGTCTTATCACTGGTACCAATGACACTTCCTGTTGTTAAACAAATGCATCTTTCCTATGCTCTGAATCTGAGACATGCCAAGCCAAGCCAAAAAGAATGGAGAACAATGTTTGGACGAGTGACGAGTGCAATGCAATCTGCATCATTTAGGCAGTCAGAGGAGAGCTTTTAAAAAAGTTAAAAAGTGTAGTGAATTGAATACCAGCCAACATTAAGCATTTAACATTACACATTTTACCACAACAGAGAGTAGCATCTTTCTTATTACATTTAACACACACAAACTTTTAATAGAAGAGTCATACAAAAAACATGCAATGTAGCAAAGGGGCCTGCCTGCTGTGTGTTGTGGATTTAGATTGGGCTAGTCTTTAAATGCCATCATCCTCACAGTCATGGCACTGTTTTCTTTCATTTCATTTCATCATTTTGTTTCAATCTTTAAAATGTAATTATAATAAAATAATAAAATAATATTAGATTGTGTGTGCGCATTGTAAACGTCAATGTGTGGTTTTTATTTCGAGCTATTATTTGACTTAAGCAGTAGGTCACGTCATTTGAAAGAGTATAGTCAGTCGCATTAAACCTTTTTAAAACAATAAGATTGAATTATGTGTGTGTCACACGATGAGTTAGGTTTTACAATGCAGCAGTGATTAAATGCAATCTTCAAGTCAATTTTTGTACAGTGTGTCATTCTCAATTATTTTTATTCGTCATATCTCAAAAGGATCTGAGAAAGCAGAGTTCTATACATTTTGGTAAGTTGATTTCAGGAAAATTTTTCACACAAGGAAAAAGGAAAGTGTGCAAAAAAAACTGATCTTTGCTCTTTTAATTTATTTTGTGTGGGATTTTTATGATTGTGCGAAGTTGTGTTTGTGTTTGGCAAGTTTAGAGTAATTTGAAACAATTGAGGAAGTCTAATTAATTATGCAGTTCGTTTTGAAACAGTGATTCATACACTGTCTCCAGTCCAGAGACTTACAAGAATTGGATACATAATTGCTTGCTCACACTTTGGTCATAAGGACTTCTGTCTTCATTTTCAACTAAACTTCCTGAATTATAGTGTGAAGTGGTTTTTGCAAAAAATGTAATCTTGTTTCAGGTGGTGAAAGTACTTTCTCTAACCTGAGATACAGATGATGTGAAATGGGATGATCACTTTCCCCTCAATGGAGTGAGACAAAACAGAAAAAGCACACACACGTGCAGGAAAAAGTTCGAGTTCGGGTCTGTGAAAATGTGATACAAAAAAGACATCATTTTCACAAGGATTAAGGAAAGTTAAAGCAGAGCAATTTATATAAAAAAAACGCATCATGGAATCAAAAATAACTGGTGAGTAAGATAAATATCACAATTACGGTGCAGCCATAATTTGCCAAGATTCGATCAATTTGTTGAGATATTTCCGTAAAGATTTGCACAAAACATATTTCACATGTTGCAAGGTCCATTATTGGTATGGCATGACTCATCCTGCACTTTGTTCGTGCGGATGCTGCGAGTGCGAAATGATTAAAGCCTAATCAGCTTTAATAACTAAGCTATAGACAAGATTAGGAGCTTGAGTCTGAAACTGCGGTGAGATAGGGATTAAAACTATGAGTAATTAATTACCCATCAAAACCCCGGAAGGACATGGCTTAGGCATTAAGTCTTTTCTATTTTACCGGATCATGAAACTTTTTCATACAATTTTAAACGTTAGGTTCTGCTTTCACTTACATTTTTTACAAAAAGTAATTTTGCATGTTCTGCAGTTGCATGAATCACGAATGTCACAATCTGTGTAAAATTGTATGCCACCTTGTGTTATTGGATGTGTTAATTGTTGCAGATCGACCAGTTATCCCACCGAAGCCTGATAAGGATAAGATAACCCCAGCGATGATGGGATCGACATCAACTGAGGTTTCACCAGGCATTAAAACTGTAGTAATCGAGAACTCGGAACATAATTCAGATACTGCAGCTGGAAGTGAACAAAGGTACTTAACATACTGTACTTGTCACGAGTTTGTAAGTTTTAATTACCTATGGTTTATACGTATAGAAATGGAATGTCCTCGGAATCCCCACCACAGTCAAGAAGAGGTTTAAAGCCTCCATTGCTGGCCCCTACAACTTCTGTCTCACCCCACAAACCTGCCTTACCTCCAAAGCCAACCCAACAAAGTCCACGCAATTCATTTATATCAAGCGTGACTCCGACCCCATTCGAAGGTCCAGCAATAGGACACCCAAAAACCCCAAAAATCTCACCGCCTTTGTTACCCAAAGGAAGAAACAGCTTGTCAATTGCCAATGCAATTTTAGCAAATGCCAATGGAAATGCAAAAACGTCTGTGACACTAAAAAGTTCTCAATCATCCTCAGGATTTTTTCAAGCTAGTGATCCTCAAGTTCCTACTTCCCCCCGTCTTGTAACAAGTTCGTCTCAAGGTGCAAACACCCGATCTCCTATTCCCACAAGTCCTCCCCGTTCGGCCACCCTTGGTCCAAACGTCACACCTCCTCGTCCTCATAGCGTCTTCAACCTTCCAAAGCCTGCTGAGAATAACTTTGCTCCAAGGCAGTTTGGTTTAAAAGGTAAAAGCGCAAGTTTAGGAAGGAACGTCGCTCCCCCTCCAACTTCGCCCACTTCTGCCGTTGGACAATTTTTTAGCAACAAAGCTGCAACGTTTGCAAAGTAAGCCTTACTGTCTATAAAATCCATAAGTAGTATATGACACTATTTTGTTGCTTTTAGAATGTTGCCACTGGACCTGAACTTTGGAAAGAGTTCCCCTTCTCCAACTGTGGGAGCTCAAACTAGGCCCCATTCATTGTCAACTCCAGCCAGTTTTCGACTTCGAGGCCCACAGAATTTTTCTTCTAGTCAGCAAGTATTAGCAAGACCTACTAGTGTTACAACGTTCTCAAATAATTCACCTCTTCCACCACCTCCCCCACCTAGACTGCGGAGAAGGTTGTCTCCCATAAACTCGCTTTCACCAGTTTCTCCAACCTCGCCAGCTCTTCCTTTATCTTCCAGTACCGTCCCTGAAGAAGGGGTTGTTTACGCTGAAGTGGATAAAGAGAAGAAATGGGCTGCTCGTAGGTTAAAAGAAGAGTGGGCCAGGCGTGAAAGCGAACAGTCTTCTACAATTTCTGTTTCAAATGTAAGCTCCACAACATTGGCGGCGGAGAATGATAGCGAAGGTGTGCAAGCATCTTTAGTCATTACAATTAATCGTGATACAAGTTCAAAAAATGTGAACGTGCAGTCGTCAGTGGCGGTGGAGAAAGCACCTTGTGTCAAACACGACAATGACATCATCAACTCTAAAGTTGATGATCCCTCATTTACTAGTCAAAGTGAAATCTGTGCAATTGTGGGAGTCAGAGATGGCAATGTTCTTCGCCAAGTGACAGAAAAGGGTTGGAAAGTTGATACTGGTAATAGTCAGCCACAATATGGGACAAGGAACAAGGGAGTGGTGATGGATAGTTGGCTGGGGCATTACTTGTCACCATCTCAATCCACTCCTGGTGAAAATAAGACAGTTGAGTCTAATCAAACCCACTCCCAAGCTTCAGTTAACACAACACCTTCTGAACAAAAAGTGGAAGCTACGCCTCTTACAGACAACAAATCTTTCCTATTCAGTGCTCTTTCTACGGTTGATGATACTTTGGGAAATGCAACTCAGCCGAATCATGTCCAAGACGTAGTCAACAGTCCTAACGAAGTATCAGAATGTGTGCCGTCGAGTCCTGAGGAATCTTATCGGCATTCTCAATCGGACACGGTGGAGAAGAGCAAAGACAAAGAAAGAGAAAGTCCAGAACAATTGCTTTTGTCTTTTGACAGTAAAATTCAGCAAGCCCTGAGCAGTTTGTCCAACCTGTCAGGAGTAGATACAAATTCAATCCTTGGAGAAGAAGTCCAAGACCAACCACCACTTTCCCCCCTTGTTGTAGTGGAGTCTCCAGATGCACAAGTCAGCATAGAGGTGTCGTTACAAGGACGTGAAAACGAAAAGGGGCAAGCTGAGAAAGAGGAAGGCGAAGGCAAAAGAAGGTCTCAAGACAGTCATTCTGAAGCATTCCTTGCGTCACTCTCTTCAGCAATTGTTCGCAGAAGGTCTTGGAATGGTTCGGCTGACAGTTCTTCGACATGTGAATCCTCATCCTCTTCGCTAACCAACCTCAGGGACAAATCCGCATTTTCTTCCATCAAGTCCAATTTAGAGTGGGTTGATGAGGGTGATTCACCAGGGACTTTGGGTGATATTGATTCCCACTCGGACGCTCCAGGTAAAAATACTTCTTCAGAAGACGTCCCTTCATCTGGAGGATTCTCCTTCAGGAGAAGAACAATGGGGCGGCTTTTTAGGTCCTTTGGAAAAGCAGGGTCTTCAAGCACAAGTAGTAGTTCCAACTCCAATGGAACACAAGAAGGGACGAGGCGACAGAAGGAAAAAACCAAGAGTGGTATTTCAAGACCAACAATTTCTGGTCCCATTGATGTCACAAGTATTGGCAGTCCTGTGCTTTCTCCTCCTGCAAATGAGAGGAAGCACTCAGAGCGAGAGAAGTCCACAGTTCAGTTCTCCCCTGACGTGATTGACCCATCAATCAGTAGAAGCCAGCAAAGATCTTCCATCGGCAGTATTGGAGAATTACCGTGCAGTGGCAACAACAATAATGGTCCAGAAGGACTGCAAGCCGAGACTGAGAAAGGTGATAATGAAAGTTTGTGCTCAATTAGTTCTGCCAGTACGACTGGAACTGGGACCCCATACTACTCTTGTCAAAGCATGTCTTGTTACGAAGAAATTCTAGCGGAATTGTCGGACAGTCCAAGGAAAGCCTTTTTCACAGGTACCAATTCCCAAACACTGTGCGTTGCGTGCGGTAAAAACTGAGTAATTTTTCATTTCAGCACGCGAAATATTTACATCAGAGCAGACATTTGTAGACGTCTTGGATCTTCTAACAGTTGACTTTCCCAAAGCAATACGACGATCAGAGGAGGCTCTAAAGCATCCTATCATACAACCAAATGATCTGGACACAATTTTGGGAGGACTCCCTACTCTGAAAAGGGTAAACGAAGAGTTGAAAACAGATTTGCAGAGTAGGATATCAAATTGGTTGGAGAAACCAAAACTGGCGGATGTCATAGTCAAGAATGGTCCATTTCTAAAGTTGTATGCAGGTTATATTAAGAATTTTGAAAAATCCACCCGAAAATTGGACGAGTGTTGCCAGAATTCAGAACATTTTAAGAAAACTCTAAAGGACTTTGAGTGCAGTGATAGATGCAGAAAGCTGGGACTCAAGCATTTCATGTTGAAGCCTGTACAGCGAATGCCTCAATACCGACTCCTTCTGGATGATTATTTAAAGCATTTGGATGAGTCCGGTTGTGACTATGAGGACACCAAGAAGGCACTCACGATTGTTACAAATGTGGCAGATCATGCTAATGAAGCCATCAGATTGCAAGTGAATGCCGAGAAACTCATGACTCTTCAGAACCGATTGCCTGGCACGATCATCATGAAGGCAGATCGTCAACTGCTGCTGGAAGGGGAATTGCTCAAAGTGTGTAGGAAAGACCTTCAGCCTCGGTTTTTCGCCCTGGTATGATTATAAATTGCCTGTACCCTTCTTGACATAATTGATTTTGATTCATTTTGCAGATGAATGACTGCCTGTTATTCATGTCATACAACGTGGGGGCAGCAAAGGACCTAAAGTTGAGAAATGAGCTTCCTTTGTCAGGAATGCGAGTTTATCTCTCCGTACCTGAAGAATATCATAATGAATTTAGTGTCATCAGTACCGCAAGGAGCTTTAATTTAGTGGCAAAGTAATCCCAATACATAAAGTGCAATGTTTGAGCCATTTTTTGACATGTTTTTTAACCACAGTTCCGGAAAGGAGAGGGACATGTGGATGAAAGCTCTCAATGACGCCATAAATGACAACTACAGAAAGAGAACATGCAGAACTCCAGAAGAAGAACAAGAATTGGGGAAAATTGTAAGACGTTGGTTTCAGGTTTTCAAGGAAGTTTTATAATATTTCATTTTCTTAGGCTCCTGTATGGATTCAAGATTCTCGAGTGACAATGTGCCAAATATGTACGTCGGAATTTACAGTAACTTTCAGACGTCATCACTGCCGTTCTTGTGGAAAGGTTTGTACACTGTTCGTAGGGAAAGTTGTGTCGTTCATTTCCAATAACCTCTTGATGAATATAGGTTGTTTGTGGGAATTGTTCGGGGAACCAGGCCCCACTACAATACTTAAAGAATGATGCCGCAAGAGTATGTGACGATTGCTACCGGTTTTTACTGGACGGTAAATTGATAGGAAATGTCATTGGAGTTTTTCCGCTGACACGACATTTTTGCTTTGTATAGAGTTTGACAAAGAAGGGAGTTCCAACGAAGGTTTGGAAACATCAAAGGACACAATTCGTGGCCGATTTAGAAAGTTCACTCCCAATGTATCCAATAAACGTGCTGGAAAACTGAAGAAGCACGTCCCATCAAGACTTGAGGTATGATTTGACGAATTCCACTTAATTGATTAAGGTCTCAAATGTAACTTTCATTGTTGCAGCTCCCAGCGAACAATTCAGGATCTCGTATAAGTAGCTATTTGCATTGGAAAGAACGGAAAGCATGGAAGCGTCATTGGTTTGTCCTCATGGACCGTGTCCTGTATATCTATGCCGCATCAGAAGATATTATGGCTATTCGAACAATCCCTGTACTTGGGTGGGGCGTTGACTTTCAAAAATCTGAGGTAACATAGTCCTGGTGAATAAAGTATTGTTCCTCACTGCAAGGTTATTATTGAATAGGGTATGGATAACGGAGACAGTGAAGCTGTTTTCAAATTAACTCATCATGGACAAAACTCTCTCTTGTTTCAAGCAGACAATTCTACTTTAGCCGAAAAGTATGCTAAAATGAATGCAAATTACTTAAGAGTCTTTAAACTATTCTCTGGACTTGTTACAGATGGGTCTCTGCAATGAAAGAAGCGACAGTGCTGACCTAAGTCAGACTAAAATGCCTTACGCTTGGACTACCCACCAGCCTATTTGAAAATGTTGTGTCTCAAGTGCCTTACGCCCTACTGCGACGTGTAGGTGTCTCAATCTTTGAAAGCCATTGGGCGAACGATATTTTAATGCAAGACTGCCAAAACAACACGAAGCTTTTACATTTAAGCCGAAACTTTTGTTGTATTACAATAGATAGAATTCAAAGCAAACTGTATAGTTAACACGCTAGACAATACGCTAATAATAAGTGCAATTCATGGAACTATCACGTTTAAAAATAAGCTTTTGAACGTAAAAATAAATTCTGTAAGTTTAAGACTAGTGAACACAGTGTAACTTGCATTATTGTAGGCGAAGCATGCAACGTGTAGGTAAGTTTAGGGCTTGTACTTTCTCCAACTTGCTAAGAGGAAACGTTGTTTCTTTCATAGGCCACTGTTGCTTTGATCCAATCATGCGAATGTACCAATGGAGCCATGCAAGTAACTGTTGCAGAAGGGTCTAATTTAGAAATTGGAATTTCCACAGATTCATAAACGTTATCCAAGCCGTGATCGTCAATTTCGCCTAGAGGTACAAGAGGTAGTTTTAATACATCATCTTCAAAGTTATCTCAAATACCCATACTTTGATTCAAAATATACTCCACTTCTCCCTTGCTCTTCTCAATCGTCCACTGGAAACCATTTGCAAAGAAGAGTTTAGGCCCGTAGCAGTGAAAAGCTGCTATCTGCTGTTGTTCATCGACTAAGGCATTACTTTGCGTCACTCGCAATACATCTTTGAAAGGAATCTTCTTTTTTGAGAAATCCGAAGACGTGAAATCTACTTCAATAATAAATCCAGACGAAAGAACATTTTTGCATGAAAATGAAAGCAGATTGCTCTGAGGCATGATAGGGTGTAAATAACTTACTCTGAAACCCTGTTTTCTTGTCATAAAAGTAAAGATAACTTTTTGTAGAATTTGCATAAGTGCAGTCAAGAAGACCAGATGGATTCTTATCCACTTTGGCTAAGGCACAGCCTGGATCACCTTCATAAATTGGTTGGTCTGACTTTCCTGGATGAGGACACTTCCCCTCGGGTTTGGAGTTTAGACAGGCTCGTCTCATCTCACATTCAGTTTGGGTGAAGCATGAAGTGTGCGTGAGTCGTGGTGAGACTTTCTCCGAATGTGTGCAACATTGGTACCCTTTCCTCTTTTGGTTAAAGACAAAATTGATTTTGTCCGAGGTTTCTGTAAGTATCAATTAACCCCAATGATGAGAAGTGTAATGGTAAATGGGTCATTATTGTGTAGACTCACCCGTTCTTAGGTACTTCCACGTCCTCAACAATCGGTTGTCTGCAACGGTGACACAGTCAACGGTGGAAAGGTTCTTAAACCATTCATTTCTCAAAATTATGCGAGAGGAGAAGGGAAAGTCGGAAGTGGTGTTGAAGTGGTAGACTTGCCTTCTTTTGAATGGGACAAAGTTGTTAAAATTGAGTGTCACGTTTTCGGTTGCTTCACACAAAATTTTAAGAGCACTGTCATTTTTCGGGATGGGGAAAGCTGTGAGTGTCCTTGTGATTGGGCTCCCTGT
>JAQIWU010003084.1:0-10401 GCA_034696445.1 Isotomiella minor
AGGTAAAGGGTTTTATAGGATTGTCTATTATGTTTTTTTCAAGCGTAAATCTTCCACATTTTTCCTGACCTTGCAGCTCTATCCTTATAGAGTTTTTTTACACCGATTTATTATAGTGATGATGCTAATTAACCTAAGTGAAGCTATCTAAAAGTCAACATTGACACACCAACAAGGAGATTATATATTATTCCCGGGTGTTTACTTAAAGTCTATATAACACATCAAATTTTTACTGGGGAAAGGTACGTCTTATATATTTTAGCTAATTGGATGACTCCAATGTGCTACTACGCTTCAAAAAGTGTCGGTGAGAGTCAAAAGCGAGGATTGAGGAGGATATGTTCGGGTTCCCCGAATCAGTCGAAGATCTCACCCCGCGAAACACCGTCGTTTGAAGCGTCCTTTTCCAATTGTCCTGAGTCAACCGGAGCTTGAGGAGCCAGGTGTTCTGTGAAGAAATACAGTTTGTGAAACTCGTCTACACATCTGTCTTTATACACCTACTTTGATGCCCTCCTGGGGAGCTTGCAATGTATGAACGGCAATGATCTGCTGGAAACGACTCACGCTCACTAGGACAAAGGCGTGATCCAGCCTCGCACCCGTCACATCCCCTTCGACAATGTCGTGGATGAAGAACCTGTCCAGAGAAATGGGTTGACGATAGACGATGTAGCGGTGATTCGGGACGCCCTCTGTTGCCTGTTGGGCCTGACTCTGTTGCCGCCAATTTTCAGTGATGGATGATTTCTAGGGAAAAATATGGAATAACAAATTCTGTTGTGCGCTGAATGTTTTTAGTACCTTTTTGCTCAAACCCTTCTTTCTCCGTGTGATGAGGAGCATGTCGTCAAAGAGGATGACGTAGCATTCGGACGGTTTCCCAGTGTCCCAAAGCTGGAGGAGTCCTTCGTGGATGATTTGTCTCCGTGGAGACACTACGATAGAGTCGCAAGGTTGACGTCCCAGAGCCATTCGAAGGAATTCTGGCACCCAAGTCTGGTCATAAAAAGCAGATAAACTCTACTATGTTCCATAAACTAAACGTTTGTTTACCTTTGGTTCCGTCTCCAAAATGGAAGGCCAAATAATGTTCCTCTGTATTTCCAGCAGACGCTCAAAATTCTTGAGCCATTTCATCTTGTCATCCAACTCACCTACGCAAATGAAAAGCCAAGTTTTTGAAAATATTTAAGGAATACTGATTCAGTAACTTACGAATAGAATTCTCCTGGATTTCTAAAATTTGTGAAATGATTTCCTTCTCGGGAACTTCGTCAGTTCGTGCCTGAATGTCCTTGAGTATTAGAGGTACCTTCATGATGTGTTGGACAGGTGAGACGAGGAGGTCGGTCAGCTGAAGCTTTTTACATCGAGGGTCCTTCATACATAGCTGAAGGACAAAGGGTGGTTGTAGCTTACACCAAAACCAAATAGTTATCCATTTCTTACTTTTTCAAACTCGCAAAATTCGCCATGTCGTCTAAGCGTTTCCAGGTAGTTCAGGGCATTGATGTAGTTCAATGCGTATCGGTGGTAGGCTTGCGACATGCATCTGGCTTTGCTACTCTAAAGATCGGGAAAACAAAAAGTCAGCTGTTTCCGTGACAGCTGTAGGAATGCCAATAGTCTTACCGGCTCAAAAACCTTGGCCAACACTTTTGTCGTCGCCAGGTCCCCATTTGGTGCAGTAAGCGTGAGAAGAAGATTAATAAACTCTTTACAAAATGCGTACGTGACAGCACATAACTCATCAAGGTTTCCAAATAGCACTTCTGGCTCAGCATACATTGCAAATCCCTCCACCTGGATTCGCTTCAAGGGTTCCATGAACACCTTCAAAACGAAGATGGAATTCATGATAGACGGAATTTAGCATTTGGTTTTAAAGCACTTACGTTTTTCAGGACCATCAGGTGATCATATAGGAAGGAACATTCGCTTTGAAAAAGATCCCACAGAGCTTCCTTCTGCCTCTGCTTCTTCTTCTCCTCCTCACTCTCCTGCGTCTTATCAACAGCTGATTCTCCCATGTTCAGGTTTAGGCTCAGCCCAATTTTCGAAGGTGGTGGATCCTTCTTTGGTGACTGTGGAACTTGGGGTGGTTCTTCCTTCACTTCTTCAGTTATTGCAGACGCCGCCTTGGACGACCCCATCCGTCTTTCTAGATAACGGTCACTCATCGTCCTCATTAACCCCATTCGCTTCCTCACGACTGGTTTCGTCGTCGTGGATGTCTTTGCCATAGCTGCCCTCGTGGGTGACAAAACAGTAGTCACCGGAACAATTGGTTCCTGCTGACTTTTGAAGGACGTCACAGATGGAGACGCAGACGGACCCGAAGAGGAACCAGAAGACACAATACTTCCACTCCTCTTCTTCAACTTTTGATTCTCCAAATGTGAGATAAAATCCGACCACATCATTCCCTTAAACCGTGACAGTTTCGGATCGCTAAATTCACAGGGTTGTATGGAACTCATGAGCTGTTCAAGTGCCCCGCTTGAAACTCCTTTGCTCCGTGTACTCCCTCCACGTTCAAACTGCATATGGAAAATGTATAAGTATCAAATCAATCCATCAAATTGGAGAAAGGGTATTGTATTTTGGGAAAACCCGAAATAGTTTAGATACTCGAGATACCTGGTTTATATAGTTTAGGTATACGGAATGGATCAACTTTTTTCCTTTTGTCCAAATCCTTTTAATCCAGTTGGGTAAGCAAGAGGCTTGACTAGCAGGAGAGCACTCAATTAAGCGATGTAGCCTAACAATGGATTACCTCTACACAATTCCTTTCTCTCTCCTCTTTCTACTCCCTGGACAAAACTTGTCCTTCTATATATTTTGTTTTTCTACGTCGTCATTCATCTCCTAAAGTTTCTAACTCTTGTAGGTATATCAACTACTGGGGAGGACATAAGTACATACATATCACAAGAAAACGAAACTTAAGACCGCATAGTAGAGAATCCTATAGAAATCCTGGTAGAATAGGATGCAATTTACTAATGAGGAACACATTAAAACTTTCCTCTTTTAATCCCCAAACTTAAGCCCAATGCTCTCTCTCTCTCTTTCATAATGAGACCTCCTATTTCCATTTCATACATTAGTTGTAGGTAATGTGTCTTGCTTTTTTTTAAAATAAAACTTTATCCTGGATATCTGGTAAGGAAGGACATACCTACTAATGAGGTCATAAGGGAACCTATGTATACCGTATGCTTCATGCGTTATAACATAAAACTATCTAGATTCTTACCAATTTAAGGAGGGACCAAGTCGCCTTCCCTTTCCCTCTTGAATGACTGCTCTCAGACTCAAATATGGTCGGGATTGGGGACGGACTTCCGATAGGAGTTCCTGTAACATGAATGCAAATTATGAATTCTAGAAAGTATTCACTAAGTCGTATAGACGTACCTAGGAGGCTTTTCCTCTGACTGAGCGTCTTCCCATACACGAGTAAGTCTCCAGGACAGATTTGCATTGGAGGGATGACTACGATGGAACTTCGACGATTCCTCATTGGACTCGTGGAATCTTCTATGCTTCTATACACGGTTACAAAATTCGCAAAATAGGGTATACAAATGGAAACCTCTCATCTTACCCCAAACTACTCTTATCCTTGCCATCATTATCATCATCATCATCCGCAATGAACTTCGGTGGAACGAGTGCCGTTCTCCTGGAAAGAGCTGAAGCCGTAGGTTCCGGACTCGGCCCTTCGACCTCCTCCTCATTCCCACACCCACCACCTCTGGAGAACCGATGGCCTTGATGGTGTGGATTGTAAGGAGAGTGGATATGTGAATGAGTAGTCGCCATACTGCTGAAACTGCTCCCAACCCCTACAGAGGACTGGATGGACCCTACCCTGGAGTTGGCGACTGAGGAAGCCGCCGTACTGAAGCCCGGGAGGTAGAGGGACTCACCAGAAAGTCGATGTGGACATGGGATTCCTGACGGAACCACGATGTGACGATGACTCCCAGGGCTTAGTAAGTTGGTAGAGAGGGACATTGAAGATGACAAATCCAGGCTGCCGAAAGCTCGTCCATCAGCCTGAGAAGAGAAGGAAAAGTGAAAGTTTTTTTATGGTTATGGCAAAAAGAGCTAAGGATTAAGGTTATGGAGTCTCAAACATTTATTACACAAGACATAAATCATACTCAACGACGGCGAAACGACTCACTCACTCAAAAAAAAGTATATACCTTTCTACCTTTTGGGCTGACTTGGAGTTGAGTGATTGGCACTCTTTTTGTGGCGTGTTATGTGACGTGGGTTGATGACGGGCTATAAAAAATCTTTATCTCTTGTCCCTCTACTCTAGACATTCAATTTCCTCCACACATAATATATTTGACGGATAAGTGAAAGCCGTCTTCTTTTGGTACTCTCATGGTCACATCACCTGTTGCAGTTTTGCGAAAAAGTGACATGTTTATTTCGAATAGGAGAGGATTTGATTTAGGTTTTTAGGTACATCATAAAACGACCCATTTTATGATCTATATAAAACCTAACTGGAGGTGTCCGACTGCACAGTCAGGACATCTTTGACAAAGACGTAACGTAGCTAAATGTGCTTCGCAACTTTCCTTCGGAAAACGCTGGTGGTATTTCTTCCATATATAGACAAACTAATCAAATGGGAGAGGATACTTGTGTTTAGATACCAAACCAGGAGACAATAGATTGCTTTCAGTTCAGAAATAGAAACGTTGTTGGGGAAGCAAGCATCCTGTCTTTGCTTGTCTACAAAATTATGATTCATGAAGACCTGCACTACAGAACGAATTCACTCATACTTTCTCTACTTTAGTTAGCCGTAGAGCACCACCAGCAGAAGCAACTTATGCACAAAAACGGAAGGACGAAAGGAGATTGAATTGAAAATATACTACCATCACCAAACCAATGCTCCACAGGGAAGGGAAAGAGAGAGTGATGAGGAAAGGAAAATAACCGATCGATCCACCGCCGAAGACTATATTTCACTTAAGGACTTCTACTTCTTCATTTCCACTCCCACACACAAAAACAATGCTAAACGCAAAAACAATCACGAGAGGGAACAACAGAGAGAGATATGATGTCTGAAAACTGCAGTGGTCGTACGACAAGGGTTTTCTTTTAGTTTGGAAGTAACATGGCAAAACAAAACAAAAGAATATTAGTGCCAAAGTAACGTTAGCGTACTACGCATGAGAAACTTTACTTTTATTCACGTCGACTTATTGAGAAAAGAGTGAAGTAAAGTAAAATCCCCTGTTGTGCAGAAAAATCCAATTCAACGATAAAAATTGCACCCTCAGGGATTGAAAAAACCAGTGTGTAGAACGCAATTGAAACTTTTCTTTTTCCCTTCAACTGTTTTAACAGGGAAAAGGGTTCTAAATGAAGCCCAGATCAATTCAAAAAGTACAAATCTTAAAAACAAAAGTTTGGAAAGTAAAGATTGAGGTGTGTAAACTTACTTCCGGATGAACGTTGGGAGAAGGGAGGTTGATATATGCTCCTGAGCCAGCGTGGGAACTGCCATCTCGACTCCGAACCAGTCCTATAAAAGACAAAAGTTCAGTGTCTTAATAATCCATCACTTTGTAAAGTGGATATTGAAGAGAATCCTACCCCCACTGACAATTTGCAGCCTGGACTCGTCATGGATGGCTGTGGAGGCTTGTTCACAGCAGAAATGGCAGGGTGGGTCTGCGTCCGGGAAGTCCAGCTCGGACACATGGGTCACGGCCACATCCCCGCAGCAGGCGGTCCGTATCTCACTCTCCCAAACTACAGAAAATTCAATTATCTTTTATTTGTGTCCAAAATATCGTGTGTCAGCATCTGCCTACAGACAGCACATTCCGTTCAGTAAGCCGCATAATATTTCATACTTCCCTCCAGCATGTTGTTATGGTTTGCTTATATGCATTATGTTTGCGTATGTATTTCCTTCCACACATTATCTCACTTACTTTCACCAACCAAGATGCTACTACGTGACTCTCACAACAAATGAAATATTAATACCCACCCCACATTCATACTTCCTTCCTATGCATGAACAGAAGAAGTGACTTGACTTTTGGATAATGCGGGACCCAAGAAACATAATAAACTTCATCATCCTTCCTGATTACAACACACTACAACTCCCTTCTTTCTTTCTTCTACCAAAGACCTGGAGCAACGTAAAGTTTCCTTATTAAAACCCACTCAACCATAAGGAGAAAGTCAAGTGTTCAGAGAGAATTTATGAAGTTGTTTGTGTAGTCGTCTCGTATATATATATTGTATGATGTATGAGAAATTAATAGGACTCCTTGACTTTTGTTGATTGTGACTGACCACCATCCGATTCCTTAAAGTCACTTACAATGGAAAGGATAATTTCGTCATACAAAAATATATATCTCAGTAAAAACAATAACAATATTGCAGCGGATGATTGTTTCAGCAGGGTTTTGCGTGTTTATAGGTGCGGCGTGGGTAACGTGTCTAAAGGAGGTAGATTTCTTCTAGTTTCCTTCCCGCCGGAAGGGTCCCTAAAATTGACGTCACATTCCCACGCTGTACGGCCAGACTAATGCGTTGGATCAGGTAGGAAGTGGCCCTCTTCTCACCTGTCTTGTCTTTGATTTTGGATCCGATTTGTCGGACCCAACGGAGACCTTCTTTGCCCCATACACCTGTCGTCTCCACTGCGACGGGGACGACGAGGTAACGGTCTTCCAGTTCTGCGTATTTTCTCCTCTTCTCAACTTCTTTACGTGCCGCAGCCGCCCCGGGGAACGTTGACGTGTGGGCGATGTAGGAGGGAGCGTAGGTGTCGGGGGTGGTGAAATCCCACACCAGGCACTTCCCGTCTTTCCAGGGCACGAGGGTCAGACCGTCCGGCCTCTTGTTGTTGGCCACTGTGCAGCCGACGGGTTCTTTGATGTTACCGACGTCTGCCGACCGGAGTGCCCTCGATAGTACATCGTTGGCGCCAGCGTGTCTTTGGTGTCGCCCCAGGGGGTTGGTGTTGCATTTGAGCCCGTGGAGGCCCTTTCTTGTGACGTGGGTTCCGCATGGGCAGACGTGCTCGTGACAAATTGGGGCGCCTACGTGAAGTGCAATACTTACGCGGAACGATTCGTCACATAGGTGGGTCCCTAAATGTGGGGAAGGGAGGGCATTTAACCAAGCCCCCACCCCCTCTTCGGCGGACGCGAGAATCCGTGCTTTGTCTTCGTCTGATGGTGCCGTGTCGAGCAACCTGATACGTGTTGCTGTTGTGATGGGATCGTCCCAAACTCTTTGTGACTTCCTGCAACTCTCCAAGGGTAGTTCGTTTCCCGTTCTCTCCTTCCAGAGTTCCTCTGCTCTCGGGCGCGTGGAGTCGGACGCAAGGACTTCCGGGGAAAGCAGTTGTTTGAGCAAGGTTGAGGCGCTGTGGACGGATGCGAGAAAAGAGGGCAGCGAAACGTCCGTGGCACTTCTCAAACCGAGACCCCCTTGTCTTACGGGTAGCGTGGCTTGATCCCACGAGTCCTCTTCAAACTTGCAATTGAAGAGGGACTCCATTGCTTTGCGGAGGGCGTCATCATAGGCGGAGAGGTGTTCCGGTTGGCTCCAAGAAGGGGAACACCTTAAAAAGTAGATGAGCCTGGGTATGGAGATGGAGGCGCGGAGGAGGAAAAACCCTGTGTGTCGGGAGAGATGTTGGAGGCGACGGGAGAGTTTGCGGAAGTTGGCAGTCTTCTCCCCCAAGACCTTACCCATTGCCTCGGCGGTGATTGGTGCACCGAGGAGGGTCGCGGTGTCATCCGTGATGGCCATAATTCCCGGGGCCACCTCACGAAAACGCCCCAGCAGTTCCTCCTCCTCCGTCTCATCTACCCCTCGGAAGGCCACCTCGGACTTCGCAGCGTTCAGGTGGAGGCCTATCGCTTCTCCCATAGTCATGACGGTGTTAAGGGCAGTGATGACGGTGTCGGGGTCATCTCCTCCTGTCCCATCGTCGAGGAACCACAGGTTCAACTCGGTCCCCATAGCCTCGACGATGGGTTGTAGGACTAAGGCGAATAAGGCTGGTCCCAGTGGGTCCCCCTGCTGAACCCCTCGCGACGACAAGATGGGGGTGGTGCCGTAGTAGAGGTTGGAAGGGGAGCCATAGCACTGTTCGACGAAGGGGTACCACTCCGGCAGACACTCCTTCACCGACTCCAGGACTTTGTCGCGGCGGACCTCATTGAAGGCGTTTCTGAAGTCCAGCTTCAGAAACGCTTTGGGGGAGTCGTGCGTGGAGTTGATGTAGATCCTCGCGGCGTGAGCGCCTGCCTCGGCTCCTCCCGGGGTTCCCACTCCCAGTTGGTGTGGCGCGAAACGCTGCTGAAGGCGTGAGGCAACACGACGGCATACCATCTTGGCGGCGAGCCGTCTCCACATGTTGCCGACTGCGATGGGCCTGATGCCTCCTCCCTTCTTAGTGAGCGCAGTAAGGGAGGCTCCGTAGAAGACGGGCGCGAACGAAGGTGGGACGTTCCCTTGAAGGACCCGGTCCGTGAAGTGGCTCAGTGCCTGGCAGAGCTTCTCCCCCGTGTCTCCCATGTTCTTTCCCACAAGGTCCTTGATGATCTGGGGGCGGAGGGCATCGAGGCCTCCGGCCGACCCCGGTGGGAAGGCGCTGATGGCGGCAACCAGCTCCTCTGAGGTGACGGGGATGTGGTCTTCTTTGGGCGGTGGGTCAGGCCATTCGAGGGGCTCAGGGTGCAGAGGATGCTTATCCCTGAGGGAGGATAGGGTGTCGTCGTTGTTAGGGGCAAGGGTGTCGTCCGAGAGTAGGATCCTCAAGGCTCCCCTCACATCTCCATCGGCTACTTTAGCCTGGATCCGGCGGCGGAAGGTATTGTCATTAAGGGCGTAGTCGTCCTCGTCAGCCTCGGTGGTGGGTGCCTGGATTGGAGGTTGTCTTGGGGGTCTCGGAGTTGGCATTGCTGATGACGGGTCTTGTGTCCACTGAGCCACCCTGGCCTTCACCCATTTGGCTTGATTGTGGCTTTTGTCCGCCTTGGTGGGGACGCACAAGGTGGCGAAGGGGAGGAGGAAAAGGTTGGCCCAATCTTCCTCTTTGTCGGACGCCGTGGTGGTCTCAAGTTGGCGTCGGAGTGCTTCTGCGAAGGCCACCCGGGCTGCTTTAGGAACGCGGCGCAGGGTGGGGACCTGTTCCCTGAGGGACGCTAAAGTTTTTCCCCAATCTTTGCTCAGTTGGGATTGTTGTTGTTGCTGGGCTAGAGCGACCTCTACCCATTGGATACCCACATGGGAGGGATGGGACTTGATGGTCTTGTCCTTGCCGCGGCAGCTTGGGAAACACACGAGGAAACACTTCCCCAGCATTGATCTGCTGATGGCTCTCTCACCGTTCTCCTCAGCCCAGGCCTCGTAGCGCCGGTGCAGCTCGGCCTTTGGAATGTGGCCTTTCTGGTCTAATGTGACATGAAGAAGGAGCCATGCATTGGCGGTGACCCTCGTGTCATCACTCGTCGTGGGGGCCGTTGTTGACGGGGCTCCTCCACGGGTGTTGGGCCGGGTGGGGGGAGCAGTGGCAGTGGCCTGACTTGCGCCCACGGTGGCGGTGGGTAAGGGTTTCGTCGAGTCGTTGGAGACCATGGTCAGCTGGTTATTGTTTTCGATGGGGGAAATTGAGATGTCGGCGGTCTCCTCGAGTTTAAGGGCGTGGCCCTCGGACGTGATGGTGCTGAGGGAAGGTGAGGTGGATGGGGCGCTGCTGTTAAGCGTCGTAGTGTTGACTTGTCGTCTAGGGCGCATGTTGACGTCCTCTGGGCGTAGTGCTCTCGGAGGTGTGGTTTGTGCATGTCTTTTTGCGCGGCGTCGGGTGTTGTGGTGGACCTTCGGAGAGGGGTCTCCTTCGTCGTTGTCGCCGTCTTGGTCGTGCTCTTTTTTGTGAGAGTTGTCCATCTCGGTCTCAGAAAATGAGAAGGACTTTAGTATCAAATGGGGTGACGTCATCCACCCAACTTTAAAAAGAAAAATAAAAATTCTTGCCTAGGCTTATCCCGGGTCAAGGACGGCCTCCCTTTCAATGTGTCATGATGTGGAAGGGTTATATGCCTCGAACCCGGGTGATGTGGCGAAAGTAGGCACTTTGGTTAATTAGTTAAAAATTTTATTTTAAGAGAGCTAAAAAATTTTTTTTGTGTGCTCTCGCAGCCCAGCCCAGCTCAGTCTGAGCTTAGTGCTCCCGTCGGATTTTGCACTTTACCCCATACTTGGGTGTTCCGGTCAGATAGAGGGACTCAGTCTGAGATTAGTGCTTCCGTTGGACATGGCACTTTACCCCCTACTTGGGTGTTCCGGTCAGACAGAGGGACTCAGTCTGAG
>JAQIWU010003085.1:0-10400 GCA_034696445.1 Isotomiella minor
TTCGTACATACAAATTTTCTTGCGAATCTCACCTTACCCCGAATACATACACTAATTACAGATAGATAATAATACACGCTGCCTAATTAGGTTCCCACCACCCCTCCATTTCTGGAGGGCACGTGAGATTTATTGTCAGAACAGCATTCTGTATTGTCATCAGAAGAAGAAGAACCTTAAATTAAGTAAGTATTTCAGACTGGTTTACAAGTAGATCCGAAGATTGATTATTATTGTTCTCATTCAGGCTTTAGAAAGTTGATTATTGTCTAAAAAAAGACTTTTTTTTCTACAATCTCTCAGAGCTAGACACTTAATTAAGTCCTAACTATCTGAAATGTGTTTTAAGATACGTAATGAATTGACTTGGTATGTGTAGTATTTACATATGTACATCTTAACAGACTAATCGAAATGGCGTTGGTTGATATTTTATGATGATGATTATGAGGAATGATAAGTACTGCTAGACATCACAAGGAATGACGAGATGATGAAAATTGGGGACAAGATGAAGCTCAGTCCCCAACCTTTCCAACGATCATGAAGGAAGTGAAGTAAACTACTACTTTGGAATACTACTGTGGATGAGGGTGACCCAGAATTTAATGTGTCCCTGCAAAAACAAAGATTGTTGGTGTTAGAACCCTAATGATACCCGGATCCAAATTATACCTGGTAACTCGCTCCCCGCTATTCACAACGTGAATCTTCCACCCCAGGTTGTTATGAGTGTAGCACTGCAAAATTTAAAGGAAACCATGTCAATTTGCCCCACACTTGTAAGGCTTTTCTAATAGTTACCTGATAGTACAAGAGATCCGGAGCGTCCATGGGCACCGTCCAAGTCAGCTGGGAGGGACGACCATCCTCGCAAACCAATCTTAGAGTCTTCATGAACTCCGCAAAAGTTTCAGATCCAGAGGACATGTCCACACGTTTGTGCTCCCATTCGCAATATCGCCCAGCTGTACGAAGTCAGTTAACATTGATTAAATTTCCAATTCAATACACATGTTAAAAAACGGCGGGAATATTATAATCCATAATCCAGCTGCACATATAATGACGTTTACCATCACCCTTCCTTTTGGCAAGCATAACGTTTGGCTAATATGAAATTTCCCATATGACTTTTAATATTTTAAAACTTAGCATCTCTTTAACATGGGCTAGGCTACACTTTTTGAATTTCCCTCTCAAAAACATATGATTCTTTCTTACGCACCTGCAGTGGCGTATGGAAAATTCGTCGCGTCAAACTCAACTCCAGCATAGATCTTCTGCTGGTCCTGTTCCAAGGGGGACTTTTGCCCATAACCCCCCTCTGGAGAGGAGGTGATGTAGAAGGGGTGGTAGTGGGCGGGGTTCTTGGAATCCTCGCCTCCCTCCACCCAAAAAGTGTAGGTGAGACCCCGTTCCACATAAATCTCAGGGATCAAGAGATCATTGATGTACCAGGCTATGCCCCAGGATGGATTTCCTTTAAAAAAAATTAGGAAACATTTTGATTAATTTTGGACAATTAAATGTTTGGCCTTTAAGTCTATTTTTGTTTGTTCTTGAATTCTCTAAATCATGCACAATCCAGCTTGAATTTACCTTCAAACGCTTCAAACTCACTCAGGCCTTTTTTTGTGTTTGCACGAAAGATAGAAAAAGACGCTCTCGAATTTATTTTACAAGCTTAATTACCATTTTACCTGTGATTGCCGTGTAGCCCCGCTTTCCCCCTGTTGGTCCAATCCTTGCAGTCAGATTGGTCACAGCCTCAATGACGTTTGGAGCCCAAGGGGTCACTTTAGGACCCGTGTCGGAGGGACTGTCGTCTATCAATTTGACGCAGGAGTGGTCATTTGTCCCACGAGGTGATATTCGAATGTCCTCTATATTAAAGAGAAGGTTGGATATTAGAGACATTGAAGAGTCAAGTTTTATCAACTTTCACCAAGTCTGCAAAAACCTTTCACTTTCTCTATTAGCAATGGAACTTTCATGCAAACGTTCCGTCACAAGAATCTTTGTTCCCTCACCCGTGGGAGACGTTTTCTGGGCAAAGTGATAATTGAGAAGGGTGTCCACATAAACGTGGTTATGAAGATGATAATGTGACGAAGGCCCTTGACCTTGACTCTGACTCCCTTTTTTGAATTGAGCAGCTTGCGTATTATCATTACAAAGCATTATTAATTACAAAAGTAGACTCAACACTTTGCTTTTTATCTTTTGCATCTTTTAAGAATTTGGGGGAAAAAATATCGGCGTTAGTTTTACCTTCTCTGCTCGTCCTTTGCCCATGATGGTAGTTTGCTTCATTCCTTCCATTGAGGTTCCCAATTGCGACGAAAATGTTGATTTGCTCAGAGTCCAGTGGCATGTCCCAATTCTAAAATGTTTTAAGCCAGTTATCTTAAGACACGGCCTTTATAATGTTACCTTATCTGAGGGTCGAACCGGTTTCCTGAAAACAACGGTAGTAACCCCATTCCTCCTCGACCCATCCATAACCTGGACATCATTCTTTCCCCCAATCCTCTTATCCGGACACACCCCATCCTTCCCATCACATTGGGACTTGGCAGACATGTAGTAGTCCTCTGCATGGAATTTTGAGACTTTATGATTGGGGGTGTAGTAAACCACGACTGCATCCGCACCCACCATCTGCGTCCTCCCCGTCATGGGACTGAACCCTGGAGGAAGGAGTCATTCAAGGCATGAGCTGAGGTGAGAAATTATAACCAGACCCTTTTGTACTTTCTTACCAAGGGCCACCCACTGCTTCTCAGAGATCCTTCCAGAGAGCTTGAACTTGACGTAGTCACCGTCCAGGTCCCATTGGAGTTGGACATCGCCTTCCAGGAGGTCCTTGCAGTTTGAGTAAGAGTCCGCAGGACGTGGAACCTTGGTCTGTATGCAAAAGTCTTTTAATCTTGGGGTAAAATGAGACATGGCTAAATAAATACCGATTCCACATTCCAACTTTCACCACCACCAACACCACCTTGTTTCTTTTTAGAATGTGAATTTGTCGCGATGTGGTACGTTGGAGTGAAAGCAGGAGAGGATGGATGCGACTGTTGGATGTGTCCAGTAATTAAGCAGCGTGTTAAAGAGAGAAAGTACCGTCACCAATGAAATGAGCTTTACTTACAATGGAACCTTTTAATGTGACAAATGCGGATTTAGCAAAGCTTTTGATTTCAGTTAAAAAGCTTCCATTGTAAGATACATAGAAGGTGCTAATAAAACAGCTGACCAAATCACCTTCATCTTTCGCTTCACTTTGTCCAGAGATGGTGGAACTTCAATCCCCTTTGGAATGAGGACTTCACCAAAATTGTGTTTATACCTAGAGAAAGTTCTATATAAAAAGAGAAAGCATTGCTTCATTTAAAAACTTACGAAATGCACCAAACAGCCAGCCAATCAATATCATAAACCGTCATTTCCTCTGGCAACTGAATCTCAATATCCTCCCCTTCATAACCTGACAACACATCCAAACTCCCCTTCTCATTCGGAATCTTCCTCCCCCCGGAATGAGGCTCTGTCCCCGTCCCCACCCAAAAGAAAGCGTCTGGCCCAGCTCCATCGTAGTACAGGTTGGGGATGTAGAAGGTTCGAGAGTCCAGGATCGTAATGTTCCCAGACCTTAGACCGTGGGCACGACGCTTAAATTCTGGAAGGACTTTTCTCGAAGGGACTCTTAGACTTTGGGGGATTTTGACGTCTCCAAAATTCACCTAAAATTGGAGAAAGTTTTAGAGATATAATAAAAAGTAGGTCAGAAGAGAAGATTCTTAGAAGACGATGATCGGATTTTGAGATGCAATTTATCGCTTGGCTAAACAACTCCCATCACCATCATCATCATGCGGGACTCTTTTTGCACACTAGATCAAAGAAAGTATAGAAGAAAATCCGCTCTCTCTCTTCCTATATTCTGTGGTCAACTTTCACCCACCAAAATACTTTTCCCTTCCTTCCAACTTCCTATTATTATTATATGACCAAAACCATGAAAAATGAATGACTGTCAAAAAGTCAGAGACTGAAAGCGACTGGACTCTCTGTACTTTCCCCAAAGAAATAAAATGAAAACCGCATAACCGTGACAAACGTCGTGTCCCACCAAATCACCACAGAAGCTCCTTTTCCCATTCTTTTTCTTTTGGAAAAAGCTGATTTTCTTGAGACTTTAGATATTATTACACGCATTACAAGACAAGTGAGGGCCCACGTAGGATATTCGATGCGAAATGTACGACGATAGAAAGAAAGGGTGGGTTTTTAATACACTTTCTCTCCAACTTCCCTCCCCGCTGTTCAATTCATTCATCCTCCACTTGACTTTCTCCGTCTCCTTCCTTCTTTTTTCTACTTCACTGAAGCGTGAATATGAGAACAGGGAATCTCACTTTCCATTTCCACCATCAAACCTTTTCTTCCTTCTTCTTCCCCTCTCTCAAGATTTCTTCCTGACATACGAGAAGAAGAATGAAGAAAGAAAGAAAGATGTCTTTCAGCAAAGTTCGACCAAGTGAAAGTGTGAAGAGAAGAGGAAAAAAAAGTGTCAAATGTCTCTCTTACTTTCTTCATTTTAAATGTCGCTTGAATTATGCTCACTTCATGAATTTCGATGGGATTCTATCACGTGTGCTGAGAGAGAGATCAGAACACTGCTTTAAGAAGAAGAAGTCTTTTAGGATTTTGCAAAAGACGATTAAAAAGAGGGCAGAGAGAAAGGAAGATAGAGAGATTATCATTATCTTCATCATCATCACCGCCATTAATGAATTAGGGAGAGCTAGCTAAGCTAGGTTCCATAGGAATATAGGAAAAGGGAGAGGGTGCTTAGTTAGCCGGTTGTCTCTCAACGCTTTCACCACTTGATTTATTGCCTTCGTTAAGCTAAAAGCTTCCGATTATCATAACATTAAACTCTCCCTTTCCTACGCTCTAACGCTTAGAAAGAAAGAAAGAAGAGACCCTCACTTCCTCAAAATAAATGTCCCACTACTACATTTCCAAAGATGGATTGAGAGAGAGAGAGAAAGTCTCTTACCGTGAACCTTCTGCACCAGACTGAAATCCAGGTGATGTCCTTCACCTTCCAGCCGAGTGGAAGGTGCAAAATCACATCCTCCTTGTTGAAGTTCCTCAGGACTGGTGGCTCCCTGCAAAAAAAGAAGTAAAACGTCATTATGTAACGTGTTAAGTTTATATAGCCGAGATTAGAAGGGAATTTGAGATTTGAGAGTTGGAAGGAGGAAGAGGGGAAGTCTATAGAGTGAAAGTCTGAAACAAGTTCATTAGGACTCAGTGAAGCGTGATGAGGCCATAAAACGGTGAGTTATCTTTATATATTTCTTCGTGAGTAGGAAATAATAGACTTCTCTTTCTCTCATCTCGCCTGACTTTCTCGTCCACTTTCTTTCTGCACACTTTCATTCTCTATAGAAGATAAAGGAAGATTTTGTTAAAGTTTTCAACCATTTCCAATGAGTCGAAAATTTAACATGGGCAAGAGATAGCAAGAATTCCAAAATTTAACATGGGCAAATGATTGGGAAAATTCCAAAATTTAACATGGGCCGGGGATTGCAAAAACTCCAAAATTTAACATAGGCAAGGGATTGCAAAAAATGAGCATTTCCAATGCAAACTTGGTGCGGAAATTCAATATACTTTTTCCCCAAAATGGCTGTCAGTACATAATAATAAAATGGGATTGTGTAATGTGTAAATGTCCAAAGGATGAGGATAAATAAATACAGAGAGAGACACGACATTTGAGAGGGACAAACAGGAGTAGGTAATCCTTTGGAAATTTGTTTACATTGCTCGATTATGTGCGAAGAAGAAGAAAACGCTTTCACCCTCCAAGCATTCCTCTCTGGATTGTATTGTCATGTCGACTGGGAGCTTTTAGTCAAAGATGAGAGAGATGCAATAACATACAAAAGATGAGATGCTCTGCTCTACTTTAGTTTGTTTGGGGAGACATGAATACCTATCAAGTGAAAGTAGGAGAAAGAAGATCCTGAATTTTTCTGGAAAATATGCTTCCCCACACTTTTCCAATCTATCCATAATTTGAGCACTGTTTTGGTTTGGCTGCTTGTAAATAAATTTGAAGACTGATTCAATTTGGTTCCTCAAAACTTTCTCTCTTTCTCTACCAAAATTCAATTTCCTGCCTTCCCTGTTTTATGGACTGTCTGTCATTTGAGTATATGGATATAAAATCGATAGTTATCATCATCATCATCATTGTTTTGTAGTGGTGGCAAGCTGGCTTTCACTTTCACTTTCACGCTGAATCGACTCATTTTCATTTCAGTATTCAGCTCATGCCCTCATCTCTCTACTCTCGCAGAACCTCATTAAATCCTTCAAAGGGTGTCTCTCTCTCTCTCAAAAGCTTATTGTCTTGGGTTTTTGGGAACGATTCTTTTATAGAATTGAAACTTAAAGGTGCTTTTGGAGTATTATTGTGGCGTATTTCAAGTTCAGGGGCCGTGTTATCTAATACTACTGTCGTTTAATTTATCTATAGCAACAAGAAACTTGCTTAAAACCAGTTGACTTACTTTGTTGTGTAGTCGAAAGGGTAGGGGACTAAGGTTCCACTTGGGGATGGTTCCCCGGATGATTTCCCAACCCAAAAGTAAGCATCTGTAAAAAAAATGATTAGAATCAACGGTTAATTAAAGTCTTTTTGTTGACTCCAAAAAGAAAAAGAGTAAAAAAATTCATTCATTCTCAAACTGAGAGAGAAAGTATAAAGTATAAGGCTTCATCATCAAGAAGAAAAGTGAAGCCTGACTCAGCATTTCAATATCACGCACAAAATACCTACTGCCTCTGCTTCTATACTCTTTTACATTTTATGAGATGACAAAAGGAAAAGGGAGAGAAGCGAATCTCTCTTCTCTGAGAGAGAGGAAGAGATGATGAAGGAAATGTGAATCCAATTGGAAATAATTGACATGTTGTTGTCAACGAAATACTCCCAAATATACGCTTCCTGAGACTTGCTTTCACCGTGAGTGAGGGTGAACGAACGAAAGTCTGATGGAAGGAAGATGATGATGGGACTCTCATTTCCTTCTCTTTACACGTGCAAGTTTAGAGAAAGTAAGCTTTAAGTTTTTGAATGTAAACTTACCAGGACCAAGGCCATCATATGTGAAGTCCTTTATGAAGAGTGTGTCATCGTCCACGGCGTACACTTTCCCTGCAACTTGATGAGCATAGGTCGTGAAGGATCCAATCACTTTCCCGTAGTACTCTCGAGCACCTTCCACATCTATAGAAAAATGTATAAAAAATGACATGAATTCCTCAAAAAAGCAACAAAATTTGATGCTGGATCTATGCTTTTTTGCTGTGTTTCTGAACAATGCCACACGTAATGAAGGAAGCAATACCTAGGACTCCCTCCATAAAAAACTTTTTCTCAAATTCTTTACTCATTCATTTCAGTTTAGCAAAGTACAAAAGAAGACGAAGAAGGAGAAAGTAGTAAGTCTCTAGAAGAGAGGAGTTGTTGTTGAGTACTTTACTTTCCTAAAAAGTGAAAAGAGGGATTTAAAGAAGAGGATCACATCATCCTAGGCTAAAGAGAGAGAGAGAGATGTAATAATGAGGTTTTATACAACTTTCTATATCATCTTGTCTACTTTCATTTTCATCCTCATTCGCGTCTTTGTCAGCAAAATATATTAACTGCCGCAGGTCCTGGTAAACTAAACCTCTTATCGATCGATATCCGAGAGAGAGAAAATCTCTCCTACTTTACTACTTTTCCATGTCACTCACTCATCCATTCATTTCTCTCCTATGATGTGATGTAAGTAATCATTTTATGTATATGAATATTCCATTCCGTTGCTATGAAAATCAGAGGCTCCTCTGGTCAGATCAAAAGAAGAGGATTTTAGCAGCTTTGAGTTTGTGAAATACCAGAGATTCGAATGAGTTCCATCTCTAATCCTCTTTTACTTTGTGCCAATAAAGCCCAAAAGCGATGGGGTCTGCTTTCCATCACAGAATCTCTCTCAATTCAAGTGACAGGCAGAAAAGCAGTCGTACATATCACAAAAATACAGACCAGAAATACCAAAAAGAACGGAAATTTAATGCTTGATTCTGACGAAGGAAGGAGAAGGAATAATCCAAAGGAGGACGGTGTAAATTACATAATCATAATCATATCTAAATGGATGGGTATAATGCATTTAGAATTGCAGTGTTGTTGGATCAATAGTCAGGGCCTTTTAGAAAGTATAAAACTGATTACGCCAAATGGACATCTAGAACGGTGTCTGTTGTTATGAATTAATGTTGGAACTGTCAACATTTGTGTAGGCCTATAGATAAAAGTCATGGAATGGAATGGATATAATTGTAGGGACCACCATCATCATCAAAGTCAAATGGAGCGTACATTTGAGGAACCCATTCTTCTGCTTTCTCTCAAATACCAAACCAAACACCATTGGAAAAGTGAAAAGGGGTGGAATGGCCTTTGGGAATAATCCTCCATACACAACAAAAGAGGTGGAAAAGTAAAGTTGTTGGGATTTTTTGGTGGGTTACAATACAATTTAATCTCGTTAATAGCCCCATGGTCCATTGTGGCATTAGACTAGACACTGAAAGACCCGGCAACAAAGAGAAAGCAACAAAATAATGATGCTTAGATAGACATTTTATAGAGAGACTTTGTGGTCAAAAGACAGACTTTTTTCTCTCTAATTCGATCCGTTTTTTCACGAGATTGTGACCACCACATTCATTAAGCTTTCTTTAAACGAGAGATGCGTGTAAAGTTTAATCATTTAAAGAGGAGAATCATCAACGGAGATTTATGTTTATGAATAATTGGGTTATGTGACTCGTTTATAGGGAACATGATGAAGTGTGTCAATGAATTTCGTAGGACGCCCGTAAAGTATCTGAATGAAGCGTCTCATTACTTGGATGTTTGCTGGGGGTACTGGTGTAGAAAGAGAAGATCTTAAGGCAAAATGTTGCAGGTGTGGTGGTCATTTTACTTAATTAATCTAACTCTCATAAATAAATGGGGCAATAAAAGTCCAGGATAAAATTTCCCTGTCATCCTTATCATTGAGAATTGAGCAAAGGTTCTCAATTTCCAAACCTCGCGAGGAGGACACAAAACTATGAAACTGGTCTTTTGTCATTGTCAAAAAATATTTAGATTGTCTCCAACCGGCTTTTGGTTAAACGGCGACCCATTGCCACTAAATTTATTGAATCAAAGACGTTGTTAATTACTTGTGTAGGTCTAATTGCTAACAAACAAAGTGAAGGATGGGCACAAAAAACAAAACAAATATTTGCACATTTGACTTGACTCTTCTTATCTTAAAAAACATTCCTTTTAATCCTTCTTTAAAAAATTGTCAAGTTACGTATTCAACCACTTTAATGAATGAAACCATAGAGGTAAGTTTTACTGACTACAAACATGCAAAGGTTCTTCTTGACAGACTCATTATCATTTAAACGACATCCTTAAGTAGAGATTTTTAGTTTAGTTGGCCAAGCAGGTGGAACCATAAAAAAAGGAGTCAAATGATGATAATAATGGTGTTGACAGGGGGATTAATTTGCTCTGATTCTATCTCACAAATTTATAAAGACCCAAAAACCCAATCACCCATCAATCAGGAGTGTCTCTTAGCGACACAATTTTTGCAAATCTATGTAATTGGCATCCATTTCAATTTCAATTTGAAAAGAGTTCTGCTTCAATATTGTATTTTGCATGGGCGTGCTTTTGGCAGTCTCTCTTTCTATCATGATTTTGCAACAATTTTTATAGTCTTTGATTTGCTTTTTTTGTTATTTTTAAGGTTGCACTTTACTTTATAATTTTGTCACAACAAAATAAAGTTACCATGAATTATATTTGATAGCAATTTTCAAAAGAGGGATTGGTGACATTGGACCCAAAAAAAGGATCTCTAAAGGATGCCATAACAAATGATTTTGACACTTTTGGCTTTGCCTTCATTTCATTTTGCTGCACAAATGGCACACTTTACTTTGTATCTTATGCCAAAAACTATCTACATTGTGGCCGTTACCACGGTTATTATAAAAAAGGGATTGCACAACCCCGTCGTCGAGTCTTTCAATTGCATTTACTTTTTATTGCAAACCATTCTTAATTTGAGCGGAGGGACGTGAGCTGCATCTTATGCAGGTGTGTAGGAGTCATAATTGAATCCTACATACACACGTTGTTTGCATACAATCAACTCTCAAATGTGTGTAGAGAATGGCATTCGCAGTCAACAATTTGAATTCTTAATTTGCGGTTTGTCTCTCAATAGTAATGAGCATAGAGTGTCACATTTCAC
>JAQIWU010003086.1:0-10393 GCA_034696445.1 Isotomiella minor
AAATGCAAACTATAATGTTTTCAATTTGCTGAACTAATGAAAGTACTATAAATAAAATCCTCAACCATGCAGTTTCCATGGTCTCATTTTCTTTATACCTTATCATTTTATTCTCAATTGCTTAGTTGTGGAGGCTTGTCGAAATGAATCTTGAAACCAATCAGCCCCCCTGTTCGTTATGTATAAGTCAATTCCCTTGGCTCTCAAACGTTCAACAAACGGGAGACAAGCCTTGAATCACAAAATCAGAAACTTATGGTCATTTCATATGAATGTTGGTTAACTTTGTATTACCTTTGGAATGCCCAACTCTCTTTCAAAGCAAATTTCCTTCAGGGATTCCATTCTCTCAAAGACACGACGAACCGTGAGTCTACTGAACATGAATTCAAAACTGTGTAGACAAAAGGCATTGACTTCAAGCGTTCGGAGTCCTGTATACAGACATATCACAATAATGTAAACCCTCAAAATCAATTTTCCATTCTTTTGACTTTTTTACGCTTCAAATTTGTAAGTCCAATTCCGTGGGCACGTTCATCTTCAGAAGTAAGATCCTGATTATTGCCAGTTGCATTCATGCCATCCCAAACTTCTGACGAAATGCCTAACCAGAAGGGCTGCCATTTCCATGGAGTCATCCCGTCGTAGCTAAGGTGAAGATACAACCATTCAAGGTTAGGGAAATGGGTGAATATATCCGTCAGTCCTCCACCCCTCCCTCCAATGGGGACGGACAGATGGGTCACGTCGGGGAAGCAATGACCAAGCAGAGGGAAATTGATCAGATCCTCATTCACCGGGCCGTAGACATTAATGTGAAGTTTGCGGACACTACGATGCTGAGGAAGATAATTGCAAGCATCCTCCTTCATCCTTGCTGTCCGGGAGGGTAGTTGCTTTGGGTGGATGGTGAGTTCAACCACATTCGGGAAGGAAGTGAGGAATTCGAAGGTGGAGTTCCAGGAAACGTCGCATCCTAACTTTTCCACGAAGTTGAGTTGAGGGAAGGAGGGATAAGCCTCTTCGTAAATCCCCTCCAATTTCTCAACATCAACTCGAGCCAAAGAATCCTTGTGAGCAGAGAGAAACTCTACTAGGGCGTTTCCATCAAAGTTACAGCCGTGGGTGGTGTCCTTGAGCTCTTTGAGGTGGAAGCGAGCGTCCAAGAGTAGGGAATAAAGTTCGCCTCGTTGGTTTCCTTGAAAACGACCAAGATAAGAAATGAGATAGAAACTTCCTTCAATGACAAGAACACAGTCGTTACTTCCAAAATCCAATCGCCGTAGACCCTTCGGAAGTGCTTGGAGGATGACCTCTCTGTTTTTCTCCATTGGAAAATCCGAGCGAAAGGTTCGCAGACCCTCCGCTAGCTCTACAATCCTACAGATCAGCGGACCAACATCGTCTCGAGGGGAAGGTGAGAAAGACTCCCTGACGTCCAACATCTCCAGCTCTGGCATCCGCAAAGCGTTGGGATTTAAAGTGACGAGGAGGACAGCCAGATTGTCCTCCAGCCCCATTCCGCCTGGCGGAGATGACTGAAAGGCGAGCCTAAGGCTTCTTACGGAAGGAGCAATGAAGTTTAGGAATTGTAGGAATGCAGCTGTTGGGATGTCAGGTGGGTGGAGCTGGTCGATGAACCATCGGACGACGGGAATCTTTGGTGAGAAGGCCATCAGTGCAATGAACCCTTTGATACAGCGATCGTTGAGTGTCATAGTCTTTACGATATCCTCTCTTCTCCTGTAAACTTCCGTGGCAAGGGTGTGCCACTCCACACATACCCTTCGCATGCAGAGAAGGTCCCTCCCTCCCAAATTGGAAAATATGTTATCCGCCACCTTTTTGGAAAAGATGATGAGAAATTTATCATAAGGATTTTAACAAGTATTTGAAAGTCTATTATAAAGTTTTTTCACTTGCGTGGGGGATTAGCAAAGGGTGGATGACTCGACCTTTTGGGAAACTATTTGCCACGCCTTGATTAAACCGCTGCCCCTTCTGCTTCTCCTGCTTGCTCGCCTTTCCTCCCATTTCGAGGTCTAAAGTCTGCAAAAATTAATTACTAATTACGACGTCCAAGAAAGTCAATAGGAAAGCAAGTCTGTTGTGTTGTGAGAGCAAAATAAATATCGCAATAACATATGTGTGAGAGTTAAAGAGTTGAGGAAGAAAATACATAAAGAGGATATGGGATTGACGGGTAATGCAAAAACAAAATGAGTAATGTATGAGTATCATCATATCATAGTCATCGGATCGACTCGTACGGTCTTGCTTCAATACCGCAATTCCATATATTCATATTCACTTTCTGACTTGGACTGTCCATGTATTCTATGTATTCTGCTGAAACCCAAAAGTGGCTACGTAAACATAACGCATAACGCAACATAACGCATAACGCGGTTCAGAACTATAATTTCCTGCAGCAACTCAACCAAGCCTTCGAAACCAATTAACTCGAATAGATATGGTGTACTGAATTGTGAGTTGTCTCTACTGAATCATATAGATTACGCTTTACCGTTTATGAATGTATTGACGAAATGCAAAACCTGATTTCAGACTACATCCTACAATAAAAGTATACCGTTTAGTTTGGAGCCTTGTTTTTACAACCGAAACGAGGGGATACAGTCTCAGGACTCATCATGATATCAACCTGAAAAGGGTAAAACCGGTCGAAACCGAACAACGACCATTCCATCTGCTAGTAGTCAGCTGCCAATACACAGAAATCACCTCTTTGTGGTATTAGGATTTTAAAGAATATTAATTTATTATTCAATTAATTCAATTCAATTGAAAAGAAATTCACAAACCACATCGAATATTTATTCATATTCTTTGCTTGTTTTGTGACGACATAATTTCAATTAAGTCTTCCAGGAGGATATCATATTTCCGGCAAAAAGTATGAAAATAATAATTAATAGTCGGTAGTGTTTCAATGTTGCAATTTAGCAATAACATCTTGCTCTTTTAAAAAAGATAAAAGCAAAACTTTGGTGGGGTAGAGCAAGAATCCACTTACGAACCGCCGGTCCTGGAGAACTGCAGGGGAGTACCGTCGGAAGGTGAGACAATCTTGTATTCAAACAAAGTGAGTTGTATAAACGTTTGAAGTGCGGGTAATTTTTTTACACTGAAAAAAGGTCAAAACATGTAGTTACTTTTTAAATCGTTATCCACATTTTCTCTTGGGAAATTTTTGCTTGCTTGTCTCTTGCGTAGTTTTAATTTATTAAAGCAAGCACAACCCACAATAATTGAAACTGCCTTAGTTTAAAAGCATTGAAAGTTCAGAGCCCAAGAATGTATGTACATAGTATGTACTTTAATGACCCAATCGTAAATGGAAGAAAATTAGGGTGAATTGGAAACAATGATTTATTTTTATGAACAGATTGTTACACCAAAGAAGCATGCAATATACCAATATGAATTTATATTTTATGGAATGAACAGTCTACATCACAGAATCATAACTACGCTTCAGTTGAAAAATTTCTGCAGCGTGGTGGAGCGAAAAAATGTTTTGAAAGTTTCGCCATAATGCCGTTTTTCCTATTAGTATTTCTCTTCATATCTAAATCCGATACGATTGTGAAAACCACTTCTCTGCAGTAGTTGTAGTAGTCACCACTCACCACTCGAGCAAGAATCAAATGACATATTTGCTACTTTCTTCTCAGATCCTCGTTTAATTGAATTTGGGCACGGCATGTCCCGATCAATCCTGTAGGCATAGAAGCCTTGGACACTCGTAGCCTTGACCACACATTAGCTGTAGCTAGATTACAACAAAATGCAAAAAACACAGTTTGCAAAGTTCATGTTCAACGAGGACAATATTTATTTTTGTGAAGAACAAGAAGAATCATACATGCTACCAATTGAATTCATTAAGGTAAATTGGAGCTGTTTTATCCATTGCCAGGTGGATGCATCACCAAATCGCCAACTCAAACACGGCGGCGGGGTTGGACAACGCCAGTGCCAATACCCTATATGTAGCGAGCCTCACCTTTTGTTGCCATGCATTATCTTAAAATTATCATATTTCAACCTTGCATTTTATACTGATCTGTCCCCATATCTCGCAAGAATTTGCCTCTGTTTGTTCTTCTAAATCCAACTCTGCGAGAGTCGTCAATTGAACGGAGACACTACCATCGATCCATGCCTGGGATTGGAAAAGGTCGTCATTATCATCAAGGATAACAAGGGGCGTAGCAGTAGTAGAAGTAGGTTGAGGAAGTACTTGTACAGGTTGAGGATGTCCTGAACTGGAATCAACTTTGCGGAAATTCTACTCACGGCTGTTGTTGTAGTTTAGGGGATTGTAATCGTGGTTGATGGAGGGGTTGTCGTAATTGAAGTGGTTGTTGGTGTCGTGTTGGGAAGAGTTAACTGTTGTGGGGATAGTAGTGCCAAACACTGCCCATCCACTGCCACAAATCATGTCATGGACTTTGGGGAGACGGTTGAAGACCCTATCATTTCACCCCACTTAAAGAATGAAACTGGGGATGTAACACCCATACTTATTTGTATTGTTGACGGTGGCCCGGATGAAAATCCAAGGCAAGTTGGCTTATTTCAGTACGTATTAAGTATAAGCAGGTACACAAAAGTGATTGATACATCCATCGATACGTATCGGAAGTTCAACCTTGACTGTCTGTTCGTCGCCTAATGCACCAGGCAGAAGTGCCTACAACCGAGTGGAACGAAGGATGGTCCCGCTGAGCAGGGACCTGGCTGGACTTATCCTACCCCACGACCATTTTGGTTCTCATTTAAATCAGAAAAATGAGACCGTCGATGAAGAGTTGGAGAGAAGAAATTTCAAGCATGCCGGAGAAGTGCTTTGTGACATTTGGTCACAGCCTGTAATCGACGGACACCCTACTGTACCAGTTTATACTGAACCAAAAGCAGCCATAGAACATAATCATGTCTCCTTATACTTTATAAATTTATACGTTTCTTTGCCGATAATCAAGTGTTCCAATCTAGCCTGCTCTTCGTCACCCCGAAGCAGTTACTTCCGTCTATTCCCTGGATTTCTCCCTGGTCCAGTTCCTAGCAAACAAGAAAAGGAAGGCATATTTAACGGTCTGCTCCTGCACGCATTTTTCAATTAATAATGAGAGCACTGGCTGTACGGCCAGAGGTCTGTAATGAATGGGAAGTGTTGGGTTAGCTATCTTTGCTACAAGTGTAATTATTCCTTTAAGGCTATTAGGGAAGTTCGCCTCCTTAAGGCTACTGGTGTGTACGTTAACATTCTTGGAGCAAATCCACAAGTCATGGGCCGAACTATTTCTGGTCTTTATTGAATGGTAGTATTTCATTATTTCATGTTCTGTGACTGTATAAAAACTTAGTTTACTTGAAACATTAAGTTTCGGTTTTTCGGCTTTAAAAAGGTACTATAAAAGTTGAGAAAAGTGTGTACTATAAAAGGTTCATTGGAGATATTTCCATAATGATTATTAATGTCGTCTATTTTACCCACCAACCTAGGTTCTTCGGTTTTGAACAGCCGATTTTTAACTTTCCAGACACTCGTTCTTTTTTTTCTCCCTCAATGTATGCTGTGTGGTCAGCCTTGACTTGTTTGTTAATATGTTTATTTAATTGCTTTAGCTCTGCACACTTTCTGTCTATTTTGTATAGTTGGTCTCTACGACAAATCATTGCCTTTGTATTTGACGAAATGGTAGTAATTGGTTTGCTAACTTTTAGTCGTTTTGTCCTTTCTGGGGCATAAATGTTAAAAACCTCGACGTGATTTTTAATAAATGTTTCTACCGCTTTATCCGTCGTTAGGGTAATGAAATCAGCATTTGAAAATGATTCTACTATGTCTTAAGCGAGTTCATTGTAATATATGACCTGTACTTAATCAGCTTACTTTGTTTATCATCTCTAAGATGGACATGCATCCTTAGTAGAACTGCATTGTGATCTGATATACCGACTGGGATTACTTCGCTTTTATGCTTAGAATGTGTCAAATTGGTGAGAATAAGATCAAGCCTAGCATCTAGTCTTGATGGTGTTTGTACTAGTTCTACAATACCTTGACGCTGAAGAAGGGCATTAAAACTTTTTAATGCCCTTTTTCTTTTGGCTTCGAGAAAGGTTTTTCGTTTGGCTTATGAAGATATATATTGAAGTATCCGAGAAAATAGAAATTTAAGCCTCTGTTTGCATGGCTGGTAAATAGTTTCTCAATATATGATAGATCGTCACTAGTCGGTTGTACAAATTTTGGCATGACGGCCATGTTTACACTGTAATCTCGATAACCTCTGTGTGGAATTTGATGGGGTTTCTTGTGCATGAAGGCATGTTTGGGAAGGTAATGAAGGCACAATCGTCAGTTTCAATGGAATGGTTATCAAAATTAATTTGTAAACGTGGACGTGAGAGTAATATGAGACCCACGGTCACGTTTGCACTCACCTTCATCCGACTGCTATCAGTCATCATCTCTTTCCGCTTAAGGATCAAATGTCTAACTTATGCTCGCTCTGTCGTATCACTACACAACCACCTTGTCCACTATCAAGCACTTTAAAGTTGACTTACCGATTGTGTCACAACTATATAAAACAGAAACTCTGACTTGATTTTCACAACAACAAATCGACGACGCCAGTAATTTCAGGCAAAAGGTTTTGACCAAATTAAACCTAGTAAGACTACCGTATAAAACAAATTCATAAAAAATGATGATTTGTAAAAGCTTGTTAGGTACTCTTGTAATACTGACACTTGCATAGCATACACTTTTATACTTTTAAGTAAGATCTGTCTATTCTATACACATACTTCAATAGGCCATGCTTAATAATCAACGCACTTCATTCTGAAGAAGTGACGACCGTATTTGATGCTCAGGAAGGTCATTGGTTGTTTTAAAGTTGTTCATGGCCTTTGTATAGTTTCCAACCCCAAACAATCTTCCCAACCGAAAATAAAATGTATCGATTAGCTTTAGATGGACGTTTGGTAGGAATTATTCTGTCTAACGTTTCAGGTTTTCCGTCAATATAACGTTCTTTGGAGTGGCAATCTCTGGATCTGTGAGCAAAAGCCCCACACCTAAATAGAAAGCTCATCAAAGCTCATCACATTGAAAAATAAAAAAGAAAGATTTGCTCTTTAGGCGACATCAGTTATCTCAAGTGGCAGGGTTGAAAAATAGGTTTCAAATAGCGAGTAAGTAATGAAGCGAGTGTGAAATTTAATTTCAATAAAAGTATTATAATGAACGTACCGAATCCTCTCACCCTCCACAAAATGTTGTTTGCGGTTGAATTTGTCCGCTAAAATACTTGCCAGTTTTTGACATTGGGTCGCCTGTCGTTTTAAATCAATTTTTAATTGTATCGGTTTATGTCAGCTTTTTGGTTTTTAATTTTCATACCTTCTCATTCAACTCCCTTATCACGTCGTCCTCGGTTTTGATGACGTTGCCTTATCACTTTACTACTTTATCAACTTCCTCTTGTTGAAAGTCTTTAAAAACGTACAGCTTGTGATGGTTGAACTCAGCGTCCCCTTTGATCGTACATTTGTAAGCAATTCGGAATGCTCCAACACCAATTCTCTCTCCTCTATGAATTTCTACTGTCTTCCGTTCAGTCCATAGAAATGTGTTGGTTGCAGGGTCGTGGATCTTTTGTCTTAGCTGCGCAGTCTCGTCTAAATAATTGAAAACAAATTAATTCAAACTTGTTATCTTTTATATAGTCTCAATACTCTAACATTTAAGTTCCGCCTCATTCATTTTTCCAAGTTCCATTAGACCGTCTATTTTGACTGAAAGGAATTTAACAAGAGGCTTTATATTTGTACATAATGCATGAATACGCATCAATGGAACCTACAGTCAAACGTAGGGGCCAACGACTTGGCCACAGTCTCTGTCTTTCTTTTCGAATCATCGTCAATCACCACTACACCACCTTCAGAACGTGGTCGTTTCAACTTTAAAGGCGAAATATTTGTAGATTTCCTTTTGTTAAAAGGAGCTGCCATTGATGTGCCTGCTTGACCTTCTCTGCCCTGAAATGTTCCCACCCTCCGACTCTTTTCACTTAATTTCTTATCCTAAAAGTCCAATGTAAATTAGTGAAACCAATTACAAAGAAGTTGCGTAATTAAAGTGGAACAGATTTGTTTACCTTGAAAAACACAAAAACTTGCTTCTGCCTTCTCAGTTCTTCTGATGTTGTCATTGGGGGACCCTTCAGAGTTCGTGGGAATTCCACATCATGAGTCGCTTTTGAAATGCCAAGTTCCTCTCCAAAGTGATCAAAAACTGCTTCGACGACACTGCTATAAGTGACAGTTGAAGACTCCAACGTAAGCTTAAAGTCAAGTAATGGATTATTTAAGTGCCATTTTTATGTAATTGATTTGAATGAGCTTCTTACTATCTGGTACATATCAGCCATAATGAATCGCGGTTTTCCTTCCTCCCGGCGGACCCTCATGACCTCGATGGTGACCTACAAAGATTGCTTAGATCTCATCATATCAATAATGGAGACAGTGTTACCGTTTTGTCCGAATTGAAAGCTCTCCTACCGTCCTTATGGAGCACTTTCCCGTGGTCATCCTCCAGGTTGTCCCACTCTGCGAAATTATTGTAGTTTAAGAAAATTGTAAAGAAAAAGTAAAGTTTGCAATAAATTCACACAGCAAAGCAAATAAATTGCCTTTTTCTGTTCTTGCCTCTTTGCAGTTTGGTGTCTGCATTTCGCTGTTGCTGTGTCATGTCCTGCTTCCTTCCCATGCTCAGGTTTTAGTCTCACCTGTTGAATGGATTTGTATGATTTTATTTTTTGTAAGTTAAAAATTTTGTGAGGGGTTCAGGTAAAAGTAGTGGAGAGGAGAGAGAAAGGAGAGCTCTTTTCCTCGGCGTGCAGTCTACCGTCATGTGATTTAGTCAGGTGACTGAGGGCGGTGTAGTTCAAATTCTTGTGAGCTCATCAAAAAAAAGAGAACTTGGTTCATGCTGTATGCATTTTTAAAAGATTTTTTCGCAGAGTGAGGTACAGAAAGGTTTTTTTATGTTGAGGCAAAATGAGCCATTTGGGCCACCATACTGCTTTCACTTCACATCTTGTGAAATCAGTGATTTAGTGGTTCTTGTAGTAGAGTCGGTA
The DNA here is from genome assembly GCA_034696445.1 of Isotomiella minor. Lineage (NCBI taxonomy): Eukaryota > Metazoa > Arthropoda > Collembola > Entomobryomorpha > Isotomidae > Isotomiella > Isotomiella minor. The sequence continues at coordinate 9,198 of JAQIWU010003086.1, forward strand.
GAAAATAATAAAATATTCTTTGCTCTTCGTAATAAATATGGATGGTCGGAAGGGATGGATATGTGTCACGATGCCCATCTAATGGCTGGTAGTATTCGATCGGAAAGGGACCACCGAGCCATTGTCAACTTTTTGCAAACCTCGATGGAATTACCGGGAAACAAAAGTAAGACCAACTATTTTCTTGAAATTCAAATCATATCACCGGCATATTTTCATCCAGAGTCCTTCTGGCTTCCGGCCACTGACTACGCAGAAGAAGGATCATATCGCTGGATTGTAGATCAAAGTGAGGTCAACATTGGCAACTGGAGCGTGGGGATGCCATCTGGGAACCTGAGGCAAACTGTCTTGCAATCCATCAAGACGGTTTGTATACAGAAGAGACATGCGTGGGTCAAGTGGATTGGGTTGGAGAGGACCACTTCACTCTCTGTGAGCTTCCTGCGTTCAGGCACGAGAAGGACAATGGAGGAAGACAGAGTGACACAACGATGCAGCATAACGCAGTTGCTGATTTTAAAATTCCTCACACATTAAAACCAATTGGGGGTGTGGGTTCAAAACTCTTCTTTGCTGAGGATGGCGGGGTAGGACAACTTATCACGATGCTGCACATTTATGTCAAAATAATGACCAATCGATTTGTTTGGCCAAGTTTGCATGGCTCCAGGCAATGGATTACTGTCACAAAGCAGGAATGTGATTGGCTTCTCCTGAGATTCCAGAAGAACTGACTTTTATTGAAGGATTTTTAAAGGATGAAGAACAAAATGGTACCTATCGATAAATCAATATGTGAGTGTACAACGTTTGATTTTTAGGCCGATTACCAATTTATCACGTCGCAGCGACTGATATGTTATCTCTTTCCTGTGATCAGAGCAACTTCCAATTTCGATGGTTTTATAGTGGCAATACTGCGACTGGGGTCACCAATGGTGTCCGAGCAGATCGATACCAATGCGCTTATGCGTCCCCTGACGGTTTGATGGGTTCCAGATGCCTGGTTGGAGCTGGACCTTATACAGGGGCCCTTTGCGAGTTGGAAACTGAGTCACGTATAATTGCTTTTGTAAATTAGAAGCATGAAAGTATAATTGGCTTAAATTTTTCAGCTATACCATCCACGGCAGGAGCAAATATTTGTGTGCCTGGGTATCAATACCTTCCTCACCCAAACTGCAACCTTTACT
>JAQIWU010003087.1:0-10393 GCA_034696445.1 Isotomiella minor
TGTCGTCCCCCAGACGACTGTCGTAGGCATACCGAAAACCAAAACACTTATTTTTATAACCGCCGGTTCACAATTTGAAAGCATTGTACATCCTCCATAACCACAAACGCATGTGGAATGCATACGGCATACTCAAGCAAACTGTAATTGCCGTCGTTGTATAACAAAACAAAAGTATCATTGGACGGAAACAACGATTTGTTTCTGCACACAATCTTTCGCTGCACCATGTCGAATGCAACTAACTTTAAGACCGAATTTTGCCCCGAAACTTATCAAAACGTAGGCTATACAATAGAACCGTATGTCATTCAACTCAACCTTGTCTTATGCGTGGTTGGGGTTCCACTAAACTTGCTCAGTTTCATTGTATATCTCCAAAAAGATTTACGACGCTGCTTAGTGAACAACATCTTGGCCGGTATTTCAGTTGTCGACAGTGTGGTCTTGATTCCTTACATTACCAACTACATTGGACGGACATCTTACATGACTCTACATCATCCCTACTATTCCGCTGTCGCTTGGATTTCTCACGAATATTTCAACACCGTCTTCCATCTAATGTCAATTTGGTTTACGGCCACCCTTGCTACATTTCGCTTTATTGCAGTTGTGTTTCCACACAGAAGTAAAGAATTATGTGTGAGGTCCTATGCCGTAACGGCCATGGCCGTCATTGTGGTATTCAACCTCCTCATAACTCTCCAAGGATACCTCGATGTCACGATTGAAGAAGAGCAAGTGGCAATTCCAGTAAATGAGGGAGGATGCGGACAGAGATTTTGTCCGAAATGGAAACCACTCAACTTTCTAAGGAAGGTCGAATTTTGGTATCAAGGGTAGGACACCGCGTTACATTGATGGCATCAATATTCTGTTTGTCTTCCATTTGTAGAATAAGCAGAGCATTTCCTGCTTTGTGGATGACATTTGTGACGATTATGCTGATTCGGTCACTGATAGCATCGGAGAAACTCAGAAACAATTCAGGCAGCAGTACGGTCAGTTCAGGGGGTTTTTCTAAAACGACACGGATGCTGCTGGCCCTTCTGCTTTTATTCCTTGTAACGGAAGTCCCTCCAAGTGTCATCCTTCTTCTCGAATCCCACTTCAAAGAATAGTTTTACGTAGAGTGCCGTCGTCCAGTCCAGTTCCTCATTTGGTGCATGTATTATGTGAACTCAGTTGCGAACTTCTTTGTATACATCTTCCTCAGTCAACAGTATAGAAATGGATTGCGTGGACTGTTTTGCAGGACACCGACATCTCCACTCCAGAAATAGAAGTATTCAGACATGTTTTGGTATGACACTACACCAATTATGAAATTGAATCAACACAATTGCATTCAAGAAGATTACAATTTGTTGATCAATGGAATATTAAAGTCTTAATTGGCTACTGTCTCCAAATTAAAGCCAAATTGATAAATGTTCTAATCGTCATATCATAAAAATGCATGCAATTGAAATTAAAAAGTACTTTTTTTGTATATTTTCCGCACAGTTTATTACTTGAATGTTTTACTACTACTACTGTTTTCACTTTTTCTTACTACCATCATCTTCAACCACGGCTGAGGAAGTGGCGTCCCCTTGTTTTGCGTTGGCGTTGGATTCTGCCGTTCCTGCACCTTTAGCCGCGGATTGGGATTTAGCATTTCCCTTCTGTGCTGCAGATGAGGTGGCGGAAGCATTCCCTCCGCCCGATGAAATTGATTTTGCATCCGCGTCACCTATATAGAAAAAAGCATCATGATTAATTGTTTTCATTATTTAATTGTTTTCATAAGTTAAATATAAACACTTACCACCACCGGTGGAGGTTGCCTTGGTCTCAGCCGCCCCTGTCTTTGAGAGTGCTTGTGCCTTGGCCGCACCCGTGCCTGTGGATAAGGCCATGCCAAGGGCACTTCCTGTTCCCTTGGAAATAGAATTTGCAATAGCACCACCCGCCCCGCCTGATTGTGCGTTGGCCTGGGAGTCTCCACCACAGTTTGTCAGAGCGTTCGCCTACAATTGAAAATGATGAGAGCACCAGTTCAAATGTATCTGTTTCAACAAACCTTGGCTTGTGTCCCCCCAGCAGCGTTTGCAAGTACATTTCCCCCCGTCATGGAAGCCGCGTTGGCTGCTGATATCCCCTCTTCTGCTTTTGCAGCTGCAGTCACGGTCCCAGTGTCATTTACAGGTCGGCAATTTGGATCCACCTTTGGTTTGGAGGGGCGTGGAGGGCCACCATATCTTGCATAGGGGCGTGGGGGACCCCCGTACTTTGCATAAGGACGTGGTGGGCCACCGTACTTGGAGTATCGACCACCGTCCCCAGAAGACCCTCCGGACGATTCTCTGGGTTTGGAATCTCCTCCACTCGAAGACGAGGGTCCATCCCCGTGAGACGGACCATCCCTTGGAGGTCCATCATGCGAGGGTCCATCGTGGGAAGGGCCATCCCTTGGAGGTCCATCATGAGACGAGGAATCCCTTGAGTAATTTCCGTTCGGACGTGGGGGACCACCGTACTTGGAGTACCGACCACCGTCCCCAGAAGACCCTCCGGACGATTCTCCGGGTTTGGAGTCTCCTCCACTCGAAGACGAGGGTCCATCCCTTGGGGGTCCATCGTGAGAAGGTCCATCCCCGTGAGACGGTCCATCCCTTGGAGGTCCATCATGCGAGGGTCCATCGTGAGAAGGGCCATCCCTTTGTGGTCCATCATGAGACGAGGAGTAATTTCCATTCGGACGTGGGGGGCCACCGTACTTTGCGTATGGTCGTGGGGGGCCTCCATACCTTGCATAAGGGCGTGGTGGGCCTCCATACTTGGAGTACTTACCACCATCCCCAGAAGAAGAGCCTCCGGATGATGATGAATGATCGCTTGGTTGGGAGCCTCCTGAACTGTCACTAGGTGATGACGATGATGATGGCCCATCTTTTGGAGGTCCACTACCAGCAGAATCACCACCTGATGGAGCCGGTGCATCTTTTGAGAAAGCATTATATACGTTAGTGCCATGGTAATTTTTAGAATGCTTTAGAATTGTTTACACCACCTGAGGTCTGTCGAGTCACTCTGCCATTTTCCAATTTTACACTTCTTTTCAATCTATCAAGTCCATGTTGACCAATTCCTAAATAAACCAATAAAATGGAGATTTGAATCAATTATCCTCTATTGTCTTGGGGCTCTTAGGTAAATTGTATACTACCCACCACCACCATGGTCAACCGGAAGACCCGACACACTGTGCCACGGGAGGGCACAGAAGAGAGTGAGGGGTAGCAAAAGATGTTTCAACTCCATACTGATAGAGTCCTCCAATGACGACAGATGTTGGATTGACAATTTATTATATCAATAATTTAGGTCAATCAATTGTCCACTATCTTTTCGTTACCTACGCATTTCCGCGATTCAAATCCTATTGTTTGGAAATTACTGAATGAATGGATAATGAGATATGATTCAATCAATGAAGTAATGAAAGTTGTTTGATCCATTGTTCTTGTGCACACAAGTGTACAAAGGGAGAGGGAGAGAGAGACAGCAATAGTGACTATGCACTGCATTTACGTCTGACCCAATGCAAGTGACGGAGTGTGCACGAGTGAAAAGATGACTCGCAGAATAAGCATGTCTAAGTTGAGACTGCAAATTGGCTGATATAAATAAGACAATAGATTTGCATAATGTCATCTCATTTATGTGCATTTTTTAGGAATAAGTTTGCATGCACACTTTTGATTAACACGTTATAATGGAGTTAACAAAGGAAGGCTTGTGCCGAGACGAAATACGCATTCTTTAGGTCTCGAATCCCTGCACACTCGCTATAGAAAAAGAGCTTTAACATTACACCTGCAGTGGTTACCTACAGCCTACTTTTTCATGTATTAACGTCAAAGCGATTCTTCATATGCTCACAAAAGTTAGGTAAACGGATTATAATAACATATGCATTATGAATGTATCGCATCTGTATTCTGTGGTACAGAACTACGGTAGCAACTTATAACCACATGCGGTAACGGTAATCTTGCCGATTAGAAAACGTTGTCATTTTTGTTTAGCATTACTTACGTTTGTCGTTGCACGTTTATAAAATAATGTTGTATTTGGGTGGTGCATGTTTGACAAAGGAATTTCTTGTGTACCTATGCTCAATAATTGTGTTAGCGTCAGATCAATTGGTTGCGGAAGGCAGTAGTTCAATCCTCCAGGTTGGGTCGAAAAACAATTGCCCTTCGACCTGTTTTAATTTTTTTTATATCCATTATGAATCCTTCAGTTTCAGCGATGCTGGGGTTGGGGACATGGAGAAATTGTAACACCAGAGATAGACCCATCCAAGTTCACGGACCTGAGCAGTCATTGGAATACAAGACTTCCACCTGTAACGCCTTTAGCAATCGCGTTTCCTCAAACTACGGCAGATGTCGCGAGAGCAGTACAATGCGCAAGGGATCTAGGGATTCGTGTAGCCCCAAATTCCGGAGGACATTGCTTCGAAGGTTTGAGTCGAGGGGACAACCACTCTATTGTTCTGGACTTGAGGCGCATGCAACATATCCAGCTCGTCAATTTGGGTGGTGGACGTCCAAGCGCTTTGGTACAACCCGGCGTTTTGGTGGGTCCACTAAATGCGTTCCTGTGGAGTCGTGGTGGAGGACTTGGCGTGCCAATGGGTACATGCATGACAGTTGGAATTGGTGGTCATGCACTGGGAGGCGGAACGGGGATTTTGAACACCATGTTTGGCCTCACAATCGACAATGTTCTGGGATACACCATGGTGTCGGCAACTGGAGAGGTTGTGAGTGCCGACAGCTATCATAATGACGACCTCTACTGGGCCCTTAGAGGTGTGGGACCGGGGGGCCTTGGAATTGTGACCGAAGTGCACCTACAGTTGTTCAATGCGTCTCAACTACAATTTATGAAAATAGATGCAAGTTATCCGATCCGACTATTATCAGAGGTGATGTTGGGCTACCAAAAATTTCTTCTCTGGGCACAGGCCAATCCTCCAACGCCTCTTGCATCCTTGACTGTGCATTATCGTAAGTACTCACACAATTGCTTGCTCGTATTACCTTTCGTGTTGACATTTCGGACTTGCAGATTTCAAAACACTTTCTGCGAGGATACACGTACGCGTCATTGGAATGAGGCAAGATGCGATACGACAAGCCTTTCGGAGATGTTTCCCTCATCCAGAAGAAGGAAGCTACAGAATAGAGCATCTGTCCTACATGAAACTCATTGCTAAAACGGGAAATTTTCCGGTCGACGTGGCGTTAGGGACGAATTATAACGAGTTTGCGTTTGCAACTGCGTTTGACAACCTTACTGACTCAGAGATCGTGGGATATCTACAAACTTTAAAGAAGGACTTTTCAGGACAAAGAATTTACTTTAAAGAGAAGGGCTTCTTTGTCAATCAAACCTATCCGAAGGAAGCATTTGAAGCGTTAATGCCCCTTTTGAATGTAATGCCGAGGGAAAATGTTTGGCTTCACCTGCACCCAGTGAACGGCGTCGTGTGGAGTAAGTCGAGCTTGGAAACATCATTCCCACACAGGGAATCTCTCTACCACTTGGCGCTTCGCTACGAGGGATCTAGTGACCCCAAGGATGTCGAAGAGGGGATATCCTGGTTGCACAGAGTCTATTCCGCAATCAAGTTCATGGATGATGGTGGTACTTACCAGAATTACCCCGATAGGGATGTGGGGGATTACACGTGGAGGTTTTACAGGGCCAACTACCCGGCCTTGGATGCTGTAAAAAGGCGGTGGGACCCCGAGAATTATTTTAGAAACGACATGTCCCTTTCTATTCCTACCTTGCAACCGAGAAAATGACCTTTGAGGTTTACCACAAAGACGAGTTTCAACGAAATTGTTATCCGAATGTAAAAATGACTGATTGGAAACCCAAGAAGAGGGAGCTAATTTCCATTGGGGTTGGTACAAACTATCATTGTATATAAACTATCATGAAGCATTATATCAGTAGTGACATCTCAATAAAACAAATCTGAGCAAGCTTCAATCTTGGTTTTCATTGTTGCTTGAACCGCAGTCCCACCCCACCTAAATTTATAAGAAAGCTACACAGGAATAGCTACATGATCAACCGTCTTTGCGAAGTCTACTCATATACTTGAAACGAATTTTACTACAGTATGCATGTAATTGTATAAAACAGCAATTCAATACTCTCGTACATTAGCCGAATGATGTAGGATTGTTTGGGGCATTTTCCGCAGATGTAGCGTTGATTATCGTTACGTTTAGTAATCCATAAAGCATTATGAACAAAGGGGAAATGTAGAAATCCACTGTCCTCACAGACTAATTTCATTTCTGCTAGGAGATTTTCGTGTTAATTACCCGACATCTATTGTAAGCATATTGAAACATTTTAAACCATAGGAATATAATCTAACTTTGACTGTGAACATTATAGTCTTGGTATACAGAAATGATGACTTATAAGGAAGCTAATAATAACACCCAGACTTGACTTAACTATGACCTAGAGTTTCATCCCTTTGTGCGAGGTACTTTTGAAGAGGATTAGATGTACGATCTGCCTCAGACAGAAATCCTCAATTACCAACGGCGTGCAAGGATCCACGAAGTTCCCTCCAAAATAGATTCGCAGAGGTCGGAGGGACCTCATTATTTGAAGGCACAGTTTTCGCTCTTTCTGCTTATCCAGTCGCGCCTCGTTCCTCATTTGTGATATTACCTCCGTTGACTGAACGTATACCCCAGCGGCACACAACCATGCCGTTATACCCGCTGCAATCGCCACAACTGACACTCCTGGAAACAGTATGTTAAGCCTCCAGTCCACCCTACCGTGCATTGTAGCAGCAACGAAAAAGCCCAGAATCTGCATGGAACTTGGAGCTATGATCAGCAATGGGAAATGCAAGTCGCGGAGACAATCATTTACAACTGTGTTCATCAGCTCCAGCGCTCTATATCGAGATAATGGGCATGCTACATATTTTTGGCGGGAAATCTTCGCATATCGCCACATCGACGTGACCCCTCCAATTGTAATGTATAAAACGTAAAACATACTAGGAGTGGCAATGTTATTGAATATGTAGCATTCCAAGCATGCGAATAGGAGTCGCAACTGGACACTTGCACCAGTTTGACTTGCACGGTAGGTACGGTTATTGCATTCCGATAACAATATACTGCTAAGAAACGGAGGTTGGCAGGGAAACAAGGCCACCTAAAAAGACAAAAGGTAAAAACGTAACTGCCCAAGTGAGGGGAATTATTCATTCGCAATTCTTGTTTTCTCACAAATATTGATGTTGCGTATGGAATCATTGGCACGGAAATCTGAATGCAACGTTGCATTAGGAGGATCAATTTGTCTGTTGTCGTTGTTCCGTAGTACCCATCTGAGAAAGGAAGGTACTATCATTATATTTTCAAAGTTTAGGTGTGAACCGTTGCTAACCCTTACCTTTGTAAAATGTGCTTTGTTCAAAGCCAAAGTGTCAAGGAATCTCCAATCGCAACAGCCAGCACAAGATGTACAATGTTAAGAAGAAGGCGCCCATTACTTTTTGATTTGCCTCGTGATTTCCAAGAAACATGCTTCGAAGCTGTATTAGAAGGTATATGGTATGTAGAATTGACACCACTCTTGCCTTCCAAACCCTGCTAGCTTCAAAGCGAATAAAGTCAGTGTCGCTATCCCAAACGTATGGAAGTCCAAGGAACATGGCGTTCATTTTTAACATTGCTTTCAAGCAACTGTTGGAAATTAGAAAAATTTGCTTTTGAGCCATCCTGATTTTATAGCTGTCTCATTCAGAAGGTTTCGTTCAGGATGACAGTACGTTCCGTTTGGAAAAGGTAAAACTGTTTACAGTATCCGATATTTTGTATAATATCAGTTTAATTTGATTTCATTGAGATTATTGCGGAAATTCATTTACACACCGAGGGCCAACGATGTAAGCAAATATGCAGGTAGATTCCTATCGCAGTCGCAGTACCTCATAACCCTAGATTGAATTTGAACTGAATCGTTCAATGTGACATGATTAAAGATCCTTGATCAAATCACCAAAATTAAGATCAAAACGACAGATCTGGCCTTTGGAGAGTCTTTCGGCAATAAGGATGGTGACGTCCCTAAGACAATGTTTGATTGATGCGCCAGTACCGGGCGTCTTAAGGCTAATCATTTATCTAATACTGAGTACATACCATAAGCAATAATATAATCAGTATTGACCGGGGAACAAAGCCATATAAATAACTTTCTGAACATCCAAATGTTTGTCATATTTTGGTCTACCAGTCATAACTAGGGATATTATGTACCATAGGTCTACTGAGTCTGTGGCGTCCAAATAGTTAGACGCCAATTAATACCTGCAAGCAATCACAGGATACTGATACTGTAATGCTACACTCCTACCCCTGGGCTTAGGCTGATGTGAATAGGATTAGGCGGACGATCTGTCGCAGACAGAAATCCTCCAGCACCAATGGTGTGCACGAATCCACGAAATTTCCACCAAAATAGATTCTGAGAGGCCTGAGGGAACGCATTACTTGGAACCACATTTTCTGAACTTTCCTGGTTTCCATTTGAGCCTGCTGTCTCATTTGTAAGACCACGTTCACCGACCACACGTATACCCCAGCGGCGCATAACCACGCCGTTATACCCGTTGCTGTAGCAACAGCTGCTACGGATGGAAACAAAATATTCAGCTTCCAGTCCACAACACCGTGCATTGTGACCGCTGCGAAGAACCCCAATGTCTGCAACGTGCTTGGAACTATGATCAGCAATGGGAAAAGCAAGTCACGGAGACAATCGTTTACCACAGTGTTCATCAACTCCAACGTTCTGTACCCAAGTATGGTGCAAGATGTGTTGTTCAGAGCTGTAATCTTTACATATCGCCACATTGAGGTAACTCCTCCGACGGTTATGTAATTGACATAAAACACACTTGCTGTGACAATGGTGTTGAAGGTATAACACTCCAAACACGCGAAGAACATTCGGGAGTCAAGGCGTACGTCAGGCGGGGACAATGTGGGGGTATGACATGCCGATAGTATCATGCTGCTAAGGAACGGAGGTTGACACGGAAATAAAGCCACCTGTATGGATAAAAGTTAATGCATATGAGGAGGAATCCGACATTGTTAGTAACCGATTTCTCACAAATATTGCCGGGCCGAGAATAATCATTGGAACCGTGATTTGAAGGCAGCGTTGTATCAGAAGGATTAATTTGTCAATTATCGATGTTCCAAGGTATCCATCTGCTCACAATAATAAAAATGCATTTTCATTAGGATATATAATAGGTTTAGGTTATATAATCGCCTATACCTTTGTAAATTGTGACGTGCTCAAATAAAGCCAAACTTTCCAGAAATTTGTCATGCCGGATGCCAAATACCTCCAATCGCAATAGCCAACAAAACACGTACAAAAACAAGAAGAACGTTCCCATTACTTTCTGATTTGTTGAGTGGTTTCCAGTAAGTAAGGTATGGATTTGAAGCAGAAGATAAAAGGTGAGCAAGACAGTTACCAGTCGAGCCATTTTTGCCTTGCCAGTTTTATAACTGATGAAACGTAACTGGGTATCCCAAATATAAGGTAATCCTACGAAGACGGCGTTAATCCTTAACAATGATTTCAAACAATCGTTGGAAATTAAGAATATTCGTTTCTGATCCATGATTATTGGAATACACTGGTTATTGGAAAGTGGGATAAACGGGCTTTGAATACCAGTAGCTGCACACTTGAGTTGATGCCACAACGCGAACAAAGCAATGCTTATTTTGGTGAACAATAGCTTAACGCGATGAGCTAGAGACAACATTCCTTGACCCTGTGTACTTTCAAACCAATAGAAGCAGACAACATGCAATCAAATCTATGTTTCAATCGCACTTACCATTGCTGGATGTAGCCATACATTCACTTACAGTAATCCAATTAAACTTATCTATAAATCTCACCTAAAATAAGTTTGGAGCCCTGGGTTCTCACTTGCGAGATACATGTTGTGTTTGTGTAACAGTTGTTATGTAGATATTGATGGTTCCTGTAGAAAGAGATTGCCTGTGCAATAGATACGTATGATTAATCTTCATTCCATCTTTAGGTTCACGTGCTTTAGGTAACCGAATCTAAACAACTTCAAACTTTGTTAAATAAAGCTTTGCAACCGATTCAACCAATATGATCCCTATCCCTGCAAGATTGGTTATATGTTACGTTGGTTAACTACAATCATGAAAGCTCCAGTTCAGTGTGACTTTGAAAATTGAAGCTGTAAATAATGAAGTGGTTAAGCCAAATGTTTTCA
>JAQIWU010003088.1:0-10386 GCA_034696445.1 Isotomiella minor
AAAAAGGAATGGATTTGTAACATTTGTAACCTTAAAATTCAACAAAGGCAGTTGGTTTTCATTTCTCATAATGGAAGCAAGTTTGAGCACAATTGTATTTTAAAATCCCTTTCTCCACATCAAATATCAAGGCTGAACATTGTAACAAAAAACTCTGAAACCGTTTTAACATTCATGTTGAGGACGAAAAAATTACCTTTCAAATTCATAGATTTTAGTTTATTCCTCAATGCCAGTGTCGAGGATCTGATGAAAAGGATGAGAGAAAATGACAACACTCACACGTTGTCAACTTTCACGTCTTACTTTCCCCAGGAAAGAAAACGTGAATTATTGGTAGAAGAGATGCCCTTCCCTTTTTCTGCACTTTGTGAGTTTTGGGATGTCTTCTCCACTGCTATTCCTGCACGTCATCGTTTTTCTTCTGAATTGACTGGAGAAAACATTTCTGGAGGTACATATGCACGGATGCAAGAGATTTGGACGGTTTTTAAATGTGACTACTTGCACCAATTCATGTATATCTACCTTCAAAGGAAAACATCAATTCTTTGCGATGCAATCATAAACTTTAGCAAGTATTGCATTAGCAACTTTCAGCTAAGTCCACTTCACTCTTGTTCACTTCCATCTTATGCATACGACGTAATGCTGTTTCAATTGTCTCATAAATTTGAAAATCTTCAGAAGCCGGAAATATTTTACACGGTGAAAGAAGCTATTCGAGGAGGGCCATCTTTTTCAGTAACGAGAGAGGGAAAAAGTAATTCGCCTAGGACTGGAAATTATGATTCAGCGTCGGGGGAAAGAAGGGACATTTTGTTTATCGATTTGAACTCGTTGTATCCAAACTGCCTTCAAAGCTTTCTCCCATCTGGCAACTATGAATTCATGACAAAAGAAGAATTGAATAAGATTGACATTTTAAATTTGGAAGAGGACACCGGCTGCGGGTATATATTTCAAGTCTCGTTAAAGTATGGAAGCCACCTGCACCAGACTCATGATGAATTTCCTTATGCACCTGCAAAGCGTAAAATAAATATGCTTGGAGAAATTTCTAAACTTCAACAGGAGCTCATGAGCAGGCTGTACCCACTCAAAACCCCGTCAACCGTGAGACGACTTTCTCTTGATTTGTATGACAAGGATTACTACACCTGCTACTACAAAACATTAAAATTTTATCTCCAGCGGGGATTAGAAATAAAAGAACGGCATGTGGGCATCAAGTTTTCTGAAAGTCCGTACTTGAGACCTTTCATTGACAAGTGTCTGCAGCTGCGGCGTGAAGCGAAATACAAAGGGGATAAAATCGGTGAACTGGCAATGAAAACATTTGGTAATTCTTTGTACGGGAAAATGCTGTCAGACACTGAAAAATATGTTAACTGCAAGCCGTGTGTCACGCGATCTAGAGCCCTGGATTTGATAGCTTCTCCTCGATTCGAAGGGTTTATTCCGCTGCATTCGAACTTTACACTCATGCAAACGTCGAAGCCCACTGTAAAGTATATGAATCCCATTCTAAACAGCTTTGTTTGTTTGGAACTGGCCAAAATGAAGCTCTATGAGGGCTATGAGATGATTAAGCAAACTTTCCCCAGTGCCAAACTGTTGCTCGGTGAAACAGATTCTCTTGCATTCTCTGTCTCAGATTTAAATTACGAAGAAAAGCTAAAAAGTCTTCAACCACATTTTGATTTCTCCAACCTCCCCAAATTTGATCCAATTTACTCCACTATAAATGCTGGAGTCGAGGGGAAATGGAAAATTGTTTACCCTTACATCAAGGAAATAATAAGCTTGGCTCCTAAAAACTATAGTGTTCTTCTTTACTGTGCAAACTGCAGTGGAGAAAGTGAAAGTGCTTGCCCTTGCTCAAGTAGTCTGAAAGAAACTGATTGTTGCCATAAAATAGAAAGTGAATGTCAGTGTAGAAGCAGTATTCAAAAGGCACAGAACTGCAGCTTAACTGTTCGTCGGAAACTTTCGCATAGCCTGTTTCGTCATGTTCTTAAAACCAATGCAATTATAGACGCAACATCAAAATCTTATCGCTCCATAAACCAGGAATTGGTGACTTTGATTTCCCGTAGGCTTTCCCTTCATTCATTCAGTGGGACCCGCTATCTACTTGAAAACGGGATTGATACTTTAGCATTCGGAAATGTGGCATTGCAGGACATTAGAGGTGGGGAAAGTGAGAACGTCACCTAGAAACCGTTTCAACTTTAAGCTCCAGCATCCTTCTTCTACTGTAATTGTTGGTGAGTTTGGATGTGGTAAATCATCATTTGTTTTTGATCTGATGACTCATGCTGCATCTATTTTTGCTAAAAAAATTGATCACATTATCTACATTTGCAAGTACTATGACCGAGGCTTAGAGCTATACGATAAGAGAAAACAAGTGCCAACAAGTGTTGTGCATCAAGACACATGCTGGCAAAACCAACTGCTTGGTGATGATGGTAACACACTTTTGGTTTTTGATTGCAACTCTGAACAAAGGCACGTGTACAAATTTACAAAAGAGTTTTACGTCTCTAATATATGGGGGAATAAACTTTCACTTGTATTCGTCACAGATAGTTTGTACGCCACAGACCAGCTGCGTTTTCCATGCGACTACCTAATCCTTTTCAAAGCAGTTGAAAAGAAAGTGCAGCTGCACGCACTCAAAGTGGCTCCAACAGAAATAAAATCCCACAACGCACTTCTTTACAAATTCATTTAAGACGCCATGGGGGACAAGGGATGGCAAAGCGAGAAAAGCAAAGAGAAGGCATTTACCTACCAGCTTCGCCATCCGTTCACTATGCTGGTAGCAGGAAGTAGTAATAGTGGCAAGAGTATGTTTCTGCTTGACATTATGGCACGTGCTCCTCTCGTCTTTGATAAACCCATTCATAAAATCATCTATCTTTATTCCCATTATCAAAAACATTTTGATGACTACTTAAAACTTCCCAACCACAATACAGTGTTTGTGGCATCTGCTGAGGAAGCAGAGGAACAGTTGAACCTGAATTTTGGCCCTACAATAAACTGCTGGATCATTTTAGATGACCAGATGTTAAAGCTGGAACAAAGCAAGCAGTTCCATGCTTATGTTTCTGACTTTTTTATTAAGCGTTCACATCATGAGAATTTATCCGTCACGTACGTCACACAGAACCTGTACAGTAAGCCAAATCGTCCCTTGTTCCTAAACACAACATACCTAGTTTTGTTTAAAATGATTCACGACAAGACCCAGTTAACCTACTTGAATAGGCAGTTTTGTCCCAACCAACCCAAGTTTCTGTTCAGTAGTATGGTATCCGCCACAGAGAGGAATCCTTACCAATATTTGCTGCTCGATTTTCATATTAAAACACCAGAAAGGTTTCGTTGCCGAAATTTTGTCTATATGACCCCTGATATGAAAGTTTTTACAAAAGCAGATAAAGATGGAAAATTTGAAAAAATAGATGGAGCAACATTTTTCTAAAAACTGGCACTTTTTGTCCCAGATTGCAAAGTTAAAAAATAAAAAGTCGGCAAAATTTGCGTTCGCTGCTGCTACTGACTCTGAATTTAAGAGCCTTGTGGAGTGCATTGTAAATTGTAAGTCTCTTCCTCTAGACAAAAGGGAAAAGAAAGTTGTCACAAAGTGCAGTTTGTTGATCAAGTACTTGCAGAAGAGAGTGAAACGTTCGGCAAAGAAAAAAATTGATTTGAGCAGGAAAAGAGTGAGCATTCTTCTGAGAGACAATTATAAAGGTGTGCGGGATCTTGTGGCTTGTGCTCTTTCAAAAGTGTTGGATATTGAACTACTTTACATTTTTGATTCATCACCACCTGAAAAAGAAAAGAAGTGAAAAGAAAAAAGTGTTAAACAATGAGTGATCATAATGTGCACCGTCCTACGTGTAATTCCATCAACTCTTTATGATTCTCTTGTTGCCGATGGCACACTTGAGATTGAAATTTTAAAAACAAATCTTGCTCTTCGCAAGCAGAACGAAGTAAAAAAAGGTCCTGGGGAAAGTGAGAAACGACATACCGAGAGCAACAACGAGAAGCAACCAGAGAAGCCAAGTCTACCAAAGGAAAAAGAGAAAGCCCCCTCTCCTCCTCTTGCTCGGCTTGAACCAAATCCGGTTCCTCTTGCTAAAGAGTCACATAAAAAAGGTAAGCAAACTGTCCAATTTGGTTCGGGTATAAAAGAAAGAAAAGGTTGGGTAGGATTTGATTCAATGTTCAACTTAATCCCTTAATGGAATTGGACCCAAAATATATTCGACGCCACTTTTTCTCTCCTTCAAAGCCGGGTGGTTTCTCGTCATTGAGTGGCATTTTAAAAAATAGTTCTATAGAAAAGGGGGAAAGCGCAAAAAGAATAGTTGATGAGACATTGTCTGCGCTTAAGACTTATACCACTCATAAGCCAGCCCGCAGAAACATAAAAAAACGAAGACAGGTCATCATTAGTTACATTGACCACACTCACACGGCTGATTTGATCGATTATCGCAATTACCCCGATAGCAATAACGATTACAAGTACATTCTTGTTGTGGTGGATTTATTTTCGCGTTTTTTGTGGACGAGGGGTTTAAAGACAAAGACAGGACAAGAGTTGACTGCTGCAATAATTGACATCCATAAGTCCTCCCACAGGAAAAGTCATTACTTTTGGACTGACTGGGGCTCTGAGTTCTTTAATTCCAATCTCAAGGCATATTTTAAAAAGAACAATGTAATTCTTTACGGTACATACAGCCGTCTTAAAGCTGTTGTAGCCGAAAGATACGTAGGTACTCTCAAAAGAAAGTTGGCCAAGTGGTTTGCTTACACTGGTAAAAATAGGTGGATTGACGTTCTCCCCAAGCTAACATCAAACATTAATAATTCCTATAATAGAGCTATAGGGACCCAACCAGCTTTGGTAACAAAAGCAGATGAGGATAGAATTTTTTATCGCATGACAAAAGAGCTCATTCAATCTCAGTTGCTGGAAAGGGAAGGGGAAAAGTTGAAGGTAGGCCAACTTGTTAGAATAGCTATTAATAAGATTGGAACTTTTAAAAAGAGCTACGAACAAAGCTTTGGAGACGAGTTGTTTAAAATAAAAAAAGTTGTTCGCAACGCTGGCAGGGTAACCTACCGACTGGAAGACTTGAAAGGGCAGGAACTTCCTGGCACCTTTTACAAAGAAAATTTAACTCTTGTGATCCCACCAGGGGACACGGATTAACAATGGATGAAGAGTCCGACTTTTACATGACACTTTCCAGTTCATCACAATGGAATGCCATCATTCCACACAATTCAAGTGTGTTGCAAAATAGGTGGAGTGAGATTGGGGGAAGGAAGATTGATTTAACAGAGTTTGAGTGCGGATTAGCAGAGATTTACTTTGCTGACTTGTATCAACCTGCCCCACCACCTTCTCCTCCTTCCACCCCGACCTCACTTCCACTTGCTTTTTTTAGTGAAGTGGGGTCGAATGAGATGGAAGTGCATGAGAGCAAGAAGAAAGCTTATTTGTTTTCCAAATCCAATTTGAAACCGAGTTTAATTCCCCCAAACATTGATACTTTCATGACCCTCCTGAATGAAAAGTTTGAGGCAGAGAAAATCCCTTGTCAACTTTTGTCAAAAGAAGAGGAGGGAGTGGAAGGAAAGCGAACTGTTCTCGATGTCAATGGATGGAGCACACGGAAGTTCCAAATTTCACCGAAACTAGCAAAAATATTTGGTTTCCGTACCAACGTCTTTTCCGGAGGAGCGTCTGTTTCTGAGGACTTTCAATCTCCAAACGAATATGACAGGCTAAAGGAGGACTCCATTGTGGGAGTTTGGACATTCGCTCACTGGGTCAACCGTCAAAAAATAGTTGCTGAACCAGACATTTACGATTTGGTTTCATTGGTAAACAGCATTTCCGTGGCATTGGCCGACGAGCCCATTTCAATTTTCCTTCAAAAAAACAAGCAAGTGCTTCATGTCACTTTTGAGACGGAAGGATTTAGACTTCAGCTCCCAAAGGGAATAAATTTACTTTTCGGTTTACCACGATTATTTCTCTTCGCCCAGCCGCGAACGGAAGTTATTCTACCAGATATTAACCTGACTCAACCCACCCCAGACTTTAGCACGGAACCTCGTGTGAATAATTATCATGGTTATGTGGTAAGTTCGATGATCAACCCTACTTTTGTTGAAGGGAAGAAGCTGCCTGTCTTAAGAACCTTCGTCCGGTCTTCGGAAAGGCAATTTCATTCCTTGACTTTTGAAAGAATACAGTATCACTCTGTCTCTTCCTCGAGATTGGTCCACATGGAAGTTAGACTGGTGGATAACAATTTGATGCCACTTCCTTTATCAAATACCCCCAGTGTTGCTGTTCTCCATTTCAGGAGAAAGCGTCAATGAGGAAGGTTGTGTGCAAGAGAGGATACTGTTTTTTAGATAGATTTCCTTTAGATTTTAATCCAGATAAACTGCCAAATAGTATGTATGGGGGTGGGTTGTTTGTTGTGGGAGCGGACTCTTTAATTCCTCTCTCAAAACACAAAGTAGCGTCATTACAACGTAGGAAGCGAGGAAGACAGGTTGGAGGAGGAAAAAAGAGAAAGTCAAAAACTGTTACTGCAGGAGAACCCACTTTGTGTGGTGGGGGAAAGAGAAAGAAAAAAAGGAAAAGTGTAAAGCAGAAGGGAAGGGGTAGAAGCAAGCGGGTTGTAAAAAAACGAGTTGCAAAAAAGAAAAAGGGGAGAAAAGTAAAAAAAACCAAACGAAAATCAAAAAAAGAGTAGCTTGTAAAAAATGGAGGGCAAAACCTCCATTCCTGGGTCGGTACTAAGCTTCAGTTCCAATGTAAATTATTTTGATTTACCCCCTACGGATTTAACAACTGTTAGTTCTGAGGTCTCGCAATACTTTCCTCTTGCCCCATATAGGGACAATGAAAATCCCATTCAATTTTTAATTCTTGGCAGTCCAACGCATTATTTGGACTTGCATTCGACAAGATTGTATGTGAAACTTCGCATTTTGAAGGTGGACGGGTCAAACATTACCACGGCTGACACGGTTGGACCGACTTTTAATTTGCTCCCTGCATTATTTCAGTCATGTGAGGTAATGCTCAACGGCACACCCATTTCACGTTGCAGCAGTTATTATTCCTACCTCCACCACCTCACAGATTTGCTTTCCTTTTCCAAAGAGGCAAAGTCAACGTATCTGTCCAGCCAAATTTATATTCCCGACGTTGGGGCACTTGGCTACACTTCTACAAACAAGGGCTATACTGCACGTGCAAAGTTAGCATTATCCAGTGCAACTATTGAAGTAAGCGGAAGAATTAATGACCCAATCTTCAATCAAACCAAATACTTGCCCGATTCGGTTGAAGTTAAAATTACGTTGAGAAGGAACATTGCTCCCTTTGCCCTGTCTGGCCCTGCACTTGCAGAGGATGTCAAAACATTTCCATGGAAAATTGTTTTTGACGATGTGCAGCTGCGAATCAAACGTCATGTGATTCATCCTGACATCCTTTCTCACCACAAAAAGCTATTGTCTCAGAACAAAAGAATGCAGTTCCCAATCCGAACACAAGAGATTAAAACATTTTTGATTCAAAATAATATGCAAAGCGTTGTGTCGGATATACTTTACTCTGGCCAGCTGCCCGAGCTTTTGATTGTAACTTTTCTGGACACACAGTCGATGCTGGGAGCAGTGGACCACGGCTGCTTTGAGTTCAAGCACTTTGGGCTTCAGAATTTGACAGTTACGATCAACGGAGAAGGAGCCCTGTGGAGACAGTTTGAGTTCCCTGGCCCTAATAATCTCTATCTACAAGCGTATGAAACGTTATTCAACGCTTTTGCTAATCCCGAGCTAGGAATTAGCATCACGCAAGAAGAGTTTTTAAGGGATAGCTTTATGGTAATTTTGGATTTGACGACACAATCCACACCCAACAAGTTTGCTCTTCAAAGGTTTGGCCAGCTGCAACTAGATCTCAAATTCAAGGACCCCCTGGCCAAGTCAATAAATTGTTTGGTTCTTGGCCAGAACTCTTCAATTCTACAGATTGATGGACATAGACAAGTGTACTCGGATGCATCTCTGCGATTTTAAATATTATAAATAGAATATGGACTCTGGGTCCCTTTTATGTTACTTGATTCAACTCATTCCTAATAATAAAAATAATAGACTAGTTTTAAACTCTAACGTATTTGTAATCGCTGCGGATGAATGGGGGCTTGTCAGCTTTAGTAACCTGCCCGTATACGTTATTCAGAATAGTGATAGAAGGGGACTTAAGGGAAAGCACTGGCTTGGTTTTTGTGTTTATATTTGTAATGGGATATTGGTAGGGGAGTTTTTTGATACGTATGCCCTTCCTCTAAGTTATTATAAAATAAGTGTTCCCTTTAGAATTATTCGTAGTTTGAAATATGAGATACAACCAGAAGAGTCAGAGTTGTGCGGATATTACTGTTTGTATTTTCTACTAAAAAGATCAAAAAAAATTAGGTTTAGTTACATTGTCTCTTGCTTTTCTAGAAATAAGACAAAAAACGATAGTTTTATCACAGCATATTTTAAAAGGTTACAGTTAAAAGAAGTGAAAGCAAGTGGGCAGACGTGTTGTAATAGATTAGTGAGCAAGTGCTTTGTATAAAAAGATGGAGCACGTTCCTGCAATTTTTCTTTTATTTTTGTTTTGTGCCAAAGCTTTCTCCATGACGTTGATGGAGAATTGTTACATTTGTACAAAGATGATGAATTCATCATTTTATGAAATCTGGTGGTATTTTCCATCCCCATCACCGGATTACATATGCCGCGATGGCACACTTGACCACGTTGCAAGAGCGGGTCACATCACCCAAAAAATGTGCACTCCAGAAGAGTGCAAGAATGTCGAGGATATAATAATACCCGGCATAAATTCCTCTCTACAATTTGACTGCCACAATAATAGCATTCCCCACTTGTTTCAAATTATTCCGGGCAATCATGAGATGCAAGGAATTTTTTATGCAGTTGGGTTTATTGCTTTCATTGGATGTTTAGCCCTTTTGAGGGCTATGTACAGTGCAATAACCCATCATGCCGGGAAATGTGAGAAAGTGGTAAAGGTACTTGGCTGCATCCTTCCGTTTGTACATAGAAGATCGACGAAGGAAACAATTGCCATGGACTCATTGTAGAAAATGCTTTTTTAAATTTGTAAATACATTTTGCTCTTTAGTTGGGATTAAAAAAATCCCTCCTGCCTTTTTTAACATCCATGCAAAACACCAACTTTGCAACTGCAGGACTTGTATGAATCGTGGGGCCTCTGTTTGAAAATTCAGAGCTTCACGAATCATACAAATTCAGTCAGTGGCAATAATCAACGGCGTTTGCATTATAAACAACAGCAATGAAGAAAGGGAGAGAAGAAAACGGGGCACACTGAGTCATCATCATCATCAAATTGGTAAGTGAAGCAAAATAATGCTCTCTTTTCCATGCATGCATCTTTCAGTTTGTACGTAGGTTCGAGCAAACAAAGAAAAGCCATAAAAATGAAAAGTCGTAAAATCTAAAGAAACATCAGCAGTCTCTCAACTTTCATCTACATTCAGTCAGTCACATTTATTTTATTTACACTGATTTAAAAAAAGAAGGTAAGGGTGATATTTTATTTAAGGTTCTATACGTGCAAATTAATTAAATTTTGTTGTGTTACTTTGCTAACCTAGCTCATCATGCCGTCCTGTCTCTCCAAATTGTGTAGATCCTGCCTTGACGAAGGGTGCTACTGGGCAAGGAACTTGACAGGATTTCCAGACTGCCATCCAACTTCCTCCTTTTACGGTGTGTGGAAGGACCGTCTCTCTCCTGGGGAGCAGGGATATTGTCCTGATGATGAAACCCCTTCTTCTTCTTCATCCACCACGATTTGGGGTAAGGCCTTTCTTCCTAAGTGATGATGATGATGACAATAATAATTGTTGTTATTATTTCAGCCATCATTGGAGGAGGTCTTCTTCTCGCCGTCGTCGTGATGGGGGTAGCAGTGTACTGCTTTGTCCGTGTCTGTCGTCTCTTGGGCCAGCGTCATGTCCTTTCCCCTCAGCCCCGTATCTTTGATGATGATGGTGATGACAACACCTGGGAAATGGAGGTTCGATCCCCCACCACTGGAACTCCTGGAAGGGCAGAGATGGCTTCATTGTTGAGGTCATATGGAGAGGAGGAGGAGGAGACCCACTTCCAGTCCCCCATCCCCGTCGTTGCAGACCTTTCCAGCGTTGGTGGTGGTGGTGATGAAGCTGGAAGCAGCCGTGGACGAGCTGAGAGGGGTGCCACGCCATCTCTTCT
>JAQIWU010003089.1:0-10385 GCA_034696445.1 Isotomiella minor
AGTTTGCAGATGATAAAACCTTGCAACCTCAAGCCTTCGAAGCTCCGGAGACATGCCGTCTTGTAAAAGCTGCACTATACATTTAACAACGTAACAACTATATGTGGCAGTCTACTAAGTTTAGACATGAGGCGAAACATACGGTTTAGAGATGGTAGATCCTCGTCTTCATGCCCCTCGTTGGATACGTCCGAACCGGATCCGGTTGGTCCTACAAAATACACATCAATTGTAAACAATATAAAAGTTGCACTTCAGATCGCAGGTATTACCTGCTGCGTGTTCTTCGTCATACCCATGGTTATCTTCAACAACGGGTTCGTCACTGTTCTGGCCATCCTTTTCATTAATTGGCGGATCTCTGGCAGCAGCCAGAAACTCATCAGCTCGGACTACCCACCGTGAAAGCGGTACTACAGAAAATAGCATAGATAGAAATAGAAAATATCTAATTCGGCCGCATCAAACAGCGTTGTTTACCGTTCTCAATTGCGCTCACGTTACCATCCCTGGTTGGTTCCGGTGCTACATCGTTTGCAACAACCAAGTCTGCAAACCGGATACAAAAATAATGATTCAGCTATTGGATATGTAGTATTAAAGTTTGTAAACTTTGTAACATATTCATTCAACCACCCACATACACTCACAGGTACACATTGAGCCACCCACACAGACTGACACTCACAGGTACACATTTAAACACCCACACACACTGACACTCATAGGTATACATTCAACCAGCCACACACACTGACACTCACAGGTATACATTCACAGGAATATTGCATTAACAATGACTGTGCTGGTTAAATGGGCAAGGTTTTCATGAGACTTTGACTTACGTCGTCCTGCACTGGAGTGTCTACTTGACTTGCGACGTTTATGCTTTTTCTTGTGACGATGCTTCCCTTTTTGTAAGGAATAATACAATTAAATTACCCTTTGTAAATATATATACACACAAATAGAGACACTTATGTGGCACATGCCTCTTTTCCTGGAATGCGGGTCTGATGTTAAGGTGTCCAGCGGGTGTTTATCCGTACTTCCGCTGCCTGAAACAACAAAAAATCCAGCATGTGGGCAAATTAAAATGTAATGTGTTACTGCACTATTAAACCTTCCATATTGGATGGATCATAAATGTGGATGATGAAATGCCCTCCACAATTACACTTTAACAATGCAATGGGTGTTACGCTTGGGCCTTGCACGGGGAGGGCTTAAGACAGTATTTTATAAGTGCTTACCACATTGCTCAACTTCTTTTTCTGCGTTGTCCGCCATTTTTCCTGGGTGTGCACCTTTGTACTTCTCCAGTCGAAATGTGCGTAATGACAGAAACCTTTTGGTAGGCATTCTTCCGTCGACTCTAGATATCGAAACAACAGAAACAAGTACGTATACCTTGGTAAACGTAAACCCCTCAAAATAACTTTTATGCCTCCTGTGTCACGCGTAAGCAGAAAGGTGTGAAGCAAAATGTTGCCCTAAAGTGGAAACATGGTGATATTGATATGTTTATTGCTTCTCCTTCTCTTCTGCGTTGGCACTGGCAGATGAGGTTTAGCTCCCGACATCAACATCAACAGCCTGTCAACACAACCGTTTCCGTCCTTTTTGTGATAGATACAAAAATCTCTGTGGTGTAAAAGATTACTAGACATTAAAGCAACGGCCAAATATATATGTGTACAAGAGCAAATGGTCCGTTCTGATACCGTTTATTCCAGCACGTCTGAGTATACAAACAAAGCTGTCACCACGTATTTCAATTACTAGGAGCCCATATTTACATATGTCCGTGGAAGCGAACCCAGCTACAACTCTGAATTTTGGTACGCTACATACTCTTGTGTAACTATACTCCACACAACTTTCTTAAACAATCCATATTCGACATTTCGTTTTAAAAGAAGAAGTAAAAGGAAGTTGGTGAATGGGGTGTTTAAAAATGCATGCTTTCCACCTCGTTGCTGATTGGCATTTGGTAGACCTTGACTTGCCAAATCTTTGCTGTCTTTCATCAGTCTTCGCACGTAGCTTTTCCGGACCCCCTTCCAGGAACAAAATGCCAACAGCCTGAATAGTGTCACCATGTTTAGAAGGGATACAGTGAAATCCCACCACCATAAAAACAGAAACATCCATCTATAAAAACCATTCATGGACAGAGAGCAAATGATAGAGTCCCTTTCTATGTCCCCGGCAAATCCGTAACTTTTAACTTCGCACTTTGCTACAATATTTTGGGGAACGTTATATCCACAGGACTGCTTGTCGTGGCATCTCCAGACATCAGATACGTCTAAGAGAAGAAATAATTTTTCAGATACAGGACCTCACTTAGCTGTCTGCTTCGATTTCTTAGCTAGTCTGTATGTGTGAGTTTATCAGAAAATGTACACCGTCACTCGTCTGATTTGTGTTACGGCCGCCTTACAAGGGAACGTCGCCGTGGGGTTTTTGGAAAGGTAAAAGTTTTCCCGCTGCGGGAACTTCTGGACAGTTAGACCACAACATTGGATGAACGGCTACCTCCCTGCTTTTCTCCCAGTAGTTCTCGTATGTGGATGGCACTGGGTGTGGTTTGTGGGTGGGTGGCAGTGTGTATCGTGTGCGTGTGGGTGGCAGTGTGTGTCGTATGCGGAAGGGTGGTTTCAGGAGGTGGTTTCAGAAGGGTGTGTCGTGAGTGGGTTGGTGGCAGCGTGTGTCGTGAGTGGGTGGGTGGGTGGCAGTGTGTGTCGTTGGTGGGTGGCAGTGTTTGTCGTGGGTGGGTGACAGTGTGTGGCAAGTCGTGGTGTATCCGTTACGGTATCAATTTGCCTTACCAAAACATCCAATCCGTACAGTGCATAAGACGATCCAATAACAATGTATAGGGTGGCCCATCTTGCAACACCAGCGAGTGTAGCCAGTAACTTGCAAAACATGCAGGAATAACCTAACATGTTGCTCCGGCGACAAGACTCAATATACTTCATTGCAAGAGCATGCATCGCTGATCCGCCTTGTGCAGATAGAAGGTGATCCACCAAACTTCTGCACGTTTGCTGCAACACCATATTAATGTAGAGAAATTGAAGTAAAATGTGGTGACGACATACCTTCCAAACGAAATAAGGAACATAAGATGTCGCGGCTAGAATGGGTAGAAGAATTGGAACTTTGGTGTAAAATGCGTGTGACACAATGTCATCTGTAGCTTGGTTGTACCCTCGAACCCCTTTGTACAACGACGTCGGACGAGAATTTGCAGGCAACTTATCCACCACCGTAAATGTGCCATGGGTACCGCAGTGCGTATCGATCCATTCTGAGTTGTCCACGTGACAAATCAAGTCTTCCTCCCTCGAATGTTTGTATGTGGAAGAGCTACACAGTAGAATTAGTAGTACAGCCGTCGTGTACTTCGTCGAGATTGAGAAGAACGTGTCAATGGAAACAATATTCTTCTCGTAAACAATTCCTTTTACTGCGTTCCAAACGGTCTTAGGCATATAACTTAAAATATCAATCGCGGTAACCCCCATCCTTTCCGTTCAGGACTTTGTTTGCGTAACTCTGGTTTTTGTGTAAAAGCCAGACGTGACTGACATATTTTGGGGGCATCACTTGTGCTCAACCGGAAGCAGGAGATGTCGATTGCGCATGTCTCTTGAGTACGGTGTGATACCCTTAGTGAGATCCCGCTTTGAGTAGTTGACTTGTATGGTTTCATGATTCAATCCATATCACATAGTCACAAGTCATAAGAATACGAATTAAAACGTCAATGGCTGCAACTCACATTTTCTTTCCTTCAGCAATCATACACTGGTATGTATGGTTTTCTGTAACTGGTGTTACCTTTCTTGGTTAGGTTACCACCCGAGGCGAGGTGGGCTCTTGACTTGTGTAGGCGTATTTTCGGAGCATCGGTTCAACCTAGCGGATGCAGGAAATGTGAACTGCGCAAGTCGGTCCATTAGGAGTGATACACCCGGACTCTGAGCCCACCTGGATTAGTCGACTTGAAGCGTTGGATGGATCAACATCCTGATATTTTAAGGCAATACTCTTATTGGAAAGTCCACGTACCCACTGTCACCCAAACGTACAACCCACATATAGGCACACACACACACAACCCACACAGGGACACACAATCCACATTGGGATACTCACACACAACCCACATTGGGATACTCACACACAACCCACATTGGGATATTCAAACACAACCCACTTTGGTATATACACACATAACCCACTTTGGTATACACACACATAATCCACATTGGGATGCACAAAGACACCCTACATTGGGATACACAGAGAAAACCCACATAGGGATACACACATACACACAACGCGCAGTGGGATACAGACACACACACACAACGCGCAGTGGGACGCACACACAACCCACATTGCGGTTCTTATGCAACCCAGGTACCCAATCAAAAACGCTTTTGTACATCCAAGCATTGGGTACAAGCACTTTAAAAAGCCGACCTGTTTAGCACCACCTTATTCAAAAGGTCCATTGACTTATAAGAACCCACGTATTCCCGCAGGGCCCGACACATTTACCGTTGTGTCAACGTCTTCCAGCTTTTCCACCTGTTACCCTGAAACGAGAAAGCAGTAGCGATGCCTAGAACGAAACGAAAGAGGAAGACAACAGAAGGCGGTAGTACCGAGGAAACCATTAGATGGCTTCAATATTACGGCCGTAGAGACCCATCCCGTTTCAATGCAAGTCCCAGGCTTCCACTATCGATTTGGTCTTTAGTCGGGGAAAGAGTTTTCGCGGAAAGGACTTTCAAGCACGCCCTTTGGGTTTGGACAGCCTACCATGAAAACCGCCGAGGAATACGGGTAACAGTTGAAAGTGCCTTAACTCTTTGATTACTAATCTTACTGAGTTGTAGGACATTATAGACGGGGCTCCATTGGACGGTGTTCAAGATGCAGATGAGGAAGGAGTCTTGTGCAACTGCTTTTGTAAGTTGAAAAGTTGCATTTTTCTTGTACAATTAACAATTTAAATTGCCACAGGTGGAAAAAGAGAAACATCCATTGACCTGGAGCTGGAGTTTATAGCATGCGACGCATGCAACATCATGTGAGATTTTCCAAAAACATGCATCATTGATATTTGTAATATCAATTTGTTGCAGGTTTCACGCGGTGTGTTTGGGGATTAAAAACGTAGCTAGGTATGAAAGTGAAAAGTACACTTGCCCTGTCTGCAAAGGCGAAGTCGGATTCGACGTTCCGTCTATCTTGGAAATCACTAATATGGACAACTGTGTGTTCAGAAACGCACTATGCAAATCCTCCATTACGCCACCCGTTACAAGCACACCAGTTCGATCTCCAAGAAAGCTTGTTCATGATGTAAGTTTTGTGTCATCAATGGAGAGAACATCCGCGCCAGTCTTCATGTCGTTTGAGGAATTCGGAACCCGGTTTGATGACAACGTTGTAAACGATTCTGGTGAGCCAACGGTACATGACCCTGCCGACTACTCATCGTTTCTGGCTTCATCACCACAAGTTAAGTATACCCACTACGATTCCGACCGATCAGGTGCGGAGCTAGAAGAAGAGGGTGTTGGGGTGTATGAGTTTCCAACGCCTCCGGGAAGACAGATAAAAGTTGAACGAGAGGAACCTCGTGCGGAGGAGAATAACGATGACGACGAGACACTGTCATGGACCGAAGAGGTTGACGACGTTGAGTTTGACGAAGAGGACGGCACGAGCACAGAAAGTTCTTGCGAGGAGGACTTTCAAGATGAAAGGCGAAACCTACAAGCGGAGGAAAGTGAGTGAACCTCTACTGTATAAATTGCATATTCATTTAATGAGACCTTGTCATCTGTTTATCATTACGCTGATCTGTTGACAGTTGGATATCTCCATGGATTTACTGTGGACATTGATCCAGCCGCCTGGGAAGAAATAAAGCCATTGCGAAAAGGAGACAAACTGCGCCTCCAGAAAGGTTGGACGGATGTGCTAGCTAAAAAATTCCAGGAAAAAATTTACTCCTGCGTCCTCACGTTCAAAACACATTACGTTCAGGATCATGATCGTGTGGGGATGTTGCTAGGTACAGGGGAAACATGTATGTATGTAAGGGCGGAAGCCAGGTGTAAGAAAACAGGATGTCCAGCGGTATACATTTTTAAGCTTCCACACGTGCCTCAATTTGAGAAAGGCAAACCTGCTGTGTTTGACGTTGTGTAAGTTTTTCCTGGTAACAAAGGTTTGGCTATGAAACATTGGTCGTCGTTACATTTCACAGATATAAGGGAAAGGATAGCCCTTCTCATATGGCCATGGAGAGGAAGGGGAGATTTGTTGCTGGACCTCTCCGGCAGAAAATGGGACAGCGTCTTGGTAACGAGGATCCCAGCGTTGTCAGCGGCAGACTGTTGAAGGAAGCAGACAAGAGGGCACTAAATGCAAGAAATATGACCGATTATCCTTCCGACCAAGTTCTGCGAAAGATAAGTAGCGAGGTATTTTATTTTGCTATATAACAAACGATCAGAATGACAACAATGAAAATTGCAGGTACACAAAGGTGGTTTTAAAGGCGAAATATGGGGGGACGTTGCCAAGCTGTCACGAACATTACAGGACACTTTGAGAGGCCAATTTTTTAACGGCTATGTACATATCACAGGTTCAAAACCCGTGAAGGTTGGCATGGTTCTGGAGTGTGCCATGGAGCTGCTTAGAGATATGCTGAAGGAGGATCCAAGGAGGCCCCTGTTCATTGACAGTACAGGTACTTGGATCTACCTTACCTGAAAGTATTTGTCATTCCGTTTGATATTGATATGTGCAGGCCAAGTTGTGCGGCGAATGCCGGAAGAGCGAAAGCCTTTGTATTTTGCAATAACCGTGCATGATCCACTTACGAAGAAAATTGTGCCGGTTGCAGAGTACATCGGGGGTAAGGGGGCTATTAGCGATGAAGCAGTAAAGTCGTTCGTAACGCTGATGCTGCAAAAGTAAGCAAAAAACTTGTACCAGTATTGTTGAGCTTATATTCCTAAACGTCATCACAAATGATAGGCTACAATTGGTTGGAAGAAACGGTATAAAGGTTCCGAAACCTAAGCGGTGGGAAATGGATTTCTCACGGCCCATAATATCAGGCATTTTAAGAGCATATGACAAGAAAACCACCATCTTGAGCTACGTGAATGAATGCTATAAGGACATGGTCATAAACGATGGAACCTTAGCCACGGGAACGAAGCTCACCCTCCATATCTGCACGTGGCATGCCCAACGGTTCCTTAGAAATGAAGTATTGAAGCACTACAAAAACGTTAATCCCGTAGTCAAAGACGCTGTACTGAACACAATGCGGTGTTGGGGGGCTGCGTTTCTTGTAGGACGGCACAAAGGGTCGTTCCACGAAAGAGTGCGACAAGTTGTGTTACTGGTTGGCAGCCCATCGAAAACAGATGTGCAGGAGGCATCTAAAAGTATTAACAAACGTACGAGTACCAAAGGTAGTAAAACGAAAACCATGTTATTGCATGCTGATGGTTAGTTTGTTTTTAGAAATACAGTTTCCAGAGTATATTACCGGTGTCGATGAAGCTCTGCCTTTTTACAAGAGCAGTTACTTTGGGCGGTACACGGACAGCCTTTGCAGAAGACATAACATCCCGTATCCAAAACTGGAAAGAAGTGGCGACGGAACAAATCCTTTTTACAACCCTGCATTCTTCATTTATCTGCTTCAAGATGTAAGCTGTCGTAGTGTCGTATGTAGTTGTCGCCTAACATCGTTGTTTTGTCTACCTACTTTAGGTAATCCCGTACTACCCGTTGCTCTCGAAAATGATGTTACAGATACGTGGTTTTGGAACAGAAATTTATACCAATTACGCAGTCGAGTGTTGGTTTGATAAGTTAAAAAACCGAGAAAAACAATTTAAGAAACCTCTTCCAGCGTTTATTGCAACACAGGTTGAAGTCGTGCAAAGTATGTTTATGACTTGTTTATTGACTTGTTAAATTGATTGCACAGCTTTCTAATGCTTTGTGTTATTGTTGTGCTTAGGACGAGTCGGCGAATTGAGATTTTTGCACCAACAGAAAGTAGAAGAAATAGAAAGTAGAACCACTAAATTAGTGGGGAAGGGTGTGAAAAAGACTCGGGCTTCGCGAAAAGTTGAGGTGAAACCGGCTAGGAAAACGGAGGAAAATCCAAGGTGGGGGCATGATGTTTTTGCGGAAGAATTTGAAAACACGGAAATGGATAAGTTTATCAACAAAGAGAGGTACAACACAAGAGTTGTTCAACGAAGTCAACAAACATTTGTCGAGGGAGACGAAGTGTGGGTGCCACATAAGTTTGCTACAATGCCACGAAAAATGACTTTTTCCTTCTTCAATAATATGAACCTCATTGCGTGGGGAGGTTTAGTGGAGCTTCCTTCTGGGTATGCACTACCATATAATGAACAATCCTCTACTTATTTTATTGTCATCTCCATTTCAATGTTGCAGGACATACGAACTAAGTAACACATGTCCATTGGACAATGGACTAGAAATCCTTTACACGCTGTACAACATTTGCCCAGCGTCAAAGTCTTACATCAACGCTATGGCTGAGGATGACAATTTGCCAGCCGTTGCGACACTTATTCAAGTGTTCGATCTGTTGATGTTAGGGGAGGATAACGCGGCAAAACTGCTGTGGATAGCAGATGTCTTACAAATGGATTTGACTACGAGCCAGTGCCTGTTTGGGACAGAGGAAGATAAGTTTTACAAGTACATTACCGATTTGTTCATGCTGCGCACTTTTATGAGTTGTGTCGAAGGATGTAGAGGCTACAAAGCTATGGAGAGGTCCACTATTTATCCTCATTTTACTTCGCTCGACAACATAACAGAAAAAATCAACGGACATTTCAAAAGCCAATGTCACCATTGCAAACGCGAAGTGCAAGAGATGTATTTTTTTCGACATAAGGAGCCACTGCCATTCGTGGTTCTTGATGTAGGAAACCTTGGAACTACCGGAGCTGAGTTACGCGACTTCTACACATTGCTTGATGTGCAGTATAAGGTCTTTGCATATACTGTGTACAGCGCCACGCGAAACCACTTCTACACACGATTTCGCAGAGGAAACGTGGAATATGAGTATTGCGGATTAAATGCAAGGCATAACAACAAATTGGTGGAGCGGAGATCGCCTTCTTCCGACAAATTAAACATGATTGTAATGATCCCCTCCAGCGGAGACTCTTCGCTTTAAAGCGGGTTAAACATTGTACTGTACGCTCTGTTTCTTACATGTCAAAATTGTCGGTGCCCTCCAGTATTTCAACAAAACAGTCGTACAACGGTACTAATCAACGCTCCTCAATCACGTAAACTTACTTAAAAGCTGCTTGTTTTTTGTTTGCATCTGCGTTTGTTTCATTAGCGATTTCATTGGAATGAGTTTCTATATAATATTTAGTTAAAGGTTACCGAGATACAGATTTTCATGCTTTTCCAGAGCTTTTCATGCAGAGGATGTCTTCACATATTTAGCGAAGAAGGGAATGTTAGAAGCAGTAGTTTAATCACGCGTTCTAAACATACATCCTGTAACTGCTACCTTTTTGTATCAAAACAATTGGCCCTAAAACTGAATAAACATGTGTTATTGGCAACAACAAGAAAGTGAACACCATATCTTTTCAGTAGTGGTATTATTCGGAACTACGACGTAGAATGTATAAAAACTCAGTACATTTGCATTAACATTTCATTTGGCTCTTTATCGTGGATTAAAGAACGGCCACAACGATGCGTACTGCTTTAGGACCACGGTTTCAAAGCATACAAAGGGTCAGAAACCTAAAAATGGTTTTACACCTGTTTTTCAACAACGACATGGCAAATTGGATTGAGGCCGTTGGGACATAGTTATTAGGACCTGCTGGACCTCTGCACTACGGAGTGGGTGCCACCAACGGCATTGGAGGAGACAAGAAAATCGGCTGAAACATGGTTTTACACCTATTTTTCACAAATCACTGAACAAACTTGGGTCGACACCGTTGGGACAATGGTAGGAGGTCCTGCGGAACTTTTGTAGTGAGTTTAAGGTGGGTGCGCCCAACAGTGTGGGAGGAGATAGGAAAATCAGCTGAAAAACGGTTTTACAGCTGTTTTTCAAAAACCACTGGGCCAATGGGGTCGAGACCGTTGGGACATTGGTAGGAGGTCCAGCGGAACTTATGTAGTGAGTTTGGAGTGGGTGCGCCCAACTGCGTGGAAGGAGATAGACTTTATAGGAAAATCAGCTGAAAAACGGTTTTACAGCTGTTTTTCAAAAACCACTGGGCCAATGGGGTCGA
>JAQIWU010003090.1:0-10383 GCA_034696445.1 Isotomiella minor
GAGATTTACAAGGCGTCCTTTACCAGTACCAACGATTTGTGAAACCCAGTTTTGATTCGTACATTGCACCACAGGTATGCAATTCTTCTTGGTGTCTTCCCTTGTAATAAAATAACCTTTGACACAATGCCATTTTCAGATGGCCTACGCCGACATCATAGTCCCAAGGGGAGGAGATAACGACGTAGCCATTAACTTAATTGTGCAGCATGTTCATAGTGAATTACATGCACGGGAGTTGAAAGTACGAGATAAGCTTGTTGAAGGGTGGCATAAGGATCTGGACTCGATGGATTCTTCAGTTATACCTAAACCAGATTCGCTTTATATGTTGCCAACTACGCGACAGGTAAATTTTTGACAGTTCTGCCCAAGCGTTATCATGCATTCCATATTTTGATATATTACAGATTTTGGGACTGCACACTTTTATTCGCGACCGAGACACACCTCGCGACGAGTTTATATTTTACTCGAAGAGACTAATTAGACTTCTGATTGAGTTCTCAATGAGTCTTTTGCCATTTGAGGTCGGTTTGACACATTTTATTTTAATTTTAGAATTGAATGAAATCGTAAACATAATTCATTTCAGGATAAAATTGTTGAAACGCCTCAAAACGTGTTATACAAAGGAAAATGTGCCAAGTCTAGGAAAATTTGTGGAGTATCTATTCTTCGGGCAGGAGAGGTAAAAATGATAAGAGTGTCTGAATTTCGTTTTCAATGAAAATTATTTTGGCACATCTGTAGACAATGGAGCAGGCTCTAAATGATGTCCTCAAAGAAATTAGAATTGGTAAGCTTTCTTTATAACCAATTTGCCAATTATACAAAATACTTTCCATATTCATAGGGAAAATATTAATTCAGACTAATAAGTACACTGGTGAACCTGAAGTAAGGATATTTTAAAATCTGGACAAACTTGTCTAAAAGTACATGACTCACTGATTACTACTTTCATTTCAGCTCTACTACCTGCGCTTACCCAGAGATATAGCGGACTATGTCGTAATTTTAATGGATGCCACTGTTGCAACTGGAGCAGCAAGCATGATGGCCATTCGGATTCTTTTGGACCATGATGTCCCTGAACAGAACATCATGCTCCTCTCACTTCTGATGGCTCAGTCGGGTATGTGAAAGATAAGGTTTGCAAATTAAAGGAGCTACTAAAAATCTATCTATTTATTAACAGGAGTGCATTCAATTGCCTACGCCTTCCCCAGAGTGAAGTTGGTTACCACCGCCGTGGACCCTGAAATCAACGAGTCATTTCACGTAATGCCTGGGATTGGGAACTTTGGGGATCGTTACTTTGGAACAGAACCATGCGGATACGGCGATGCTGAAGACGAGTATTGCCTGGACTAAAAGTATAAAATATTGAAGTTTGTTAGAGTTCTACAGTAATTCTATCGTGTTTAATTGAGGCTACTAAAAATGCAACTCTGCAAGTTTGATATAACATTCATTTCTTCTCTACGATTCCAATGCCTGTCTCTATCAAAAATGGTTTTCTTTACCTCCTCCACTTTAAAATTATGAAGCAGAGGTATAATCCTAAAAAAATCTTGTTAATTTCTCAAAAACTTTATGCGTCCAACTTTTTATACTTTACACACTTTGTTAAATTCATCAAGCTGATGATGAGCCTGTCCAGAATACATATATATGAATGAATGATACTATATAAAATCTATAAATAAATTGTATTGTCAAATCACGGAAGTTGATTGTCAAATAAATCATTTCTCACAAAATTGCATCATAATCATAGTTTGCATCTACGTTTTCTACGTTTTCGACGCTCAAGGAAAGGATCGATCGACGAAGGAAGGAGTTTTAAGCCGGTATTGTTCAAACCCCATACGAGCTGACTTCTCTCTTCCTGCATTTCGCATTGCAAAATCTGGCAGCCTGTGTCAAGTCAATGAGACTAACGGGCCACGTTGTGAATAATAGTCTAGTCTTGTTGCGGCTTTCGTCTTCAGCAGCAGCTGCTGTCAACGTCAACGTCACCAAATTTTTGACAAGTCAAATAAAGACCTGTTCTTTTGATAAACGGAGGGGTTTCACCTGCTTCACCAAGTGCACGTGGCAAAGTAGCAGTGTTCTTCCCCAAGAACAGCCACCAAGGAAGACTAAACTACCGGAGAATTGGGGAACGAAGCTAAGGGACAGGCCGAAGAAGAAACCCAAGGGCGAAGTTATCATGGTGGACAACGCGGAGGAAGTCTTAGCCCCACTGCGGGCATCCGTCAAGGAACAGGTAATGCAATTGAGTGAAGTCAGCATGATGCTAGGATTCTTATCTTTCTTTTGAAATTGAATAGGGGGACCTGGTTCGAAAGCTGAAGGAAATGGGAGAGAGCGAAATTGAAGTTAAGAAAGCCGTTGTGGAACTCAAGGCAAGGAAGAAGCTATTGGAAGATCGGGAATTGGAATTAACGCAAAAGGATGATGACTTTGACCGTGTTCGGATGGAGGACTTGCTAAAACGACGGTTTTTCTATGATCAATCCTTTGCTATTTATGGAGGTAAGGAAATCTAGTTTAGTGGAATACTTTGTAGTTGACAACTAACTGAGATTGTGCGAATGTATATATAGGTGTAACTGGTCAATATGACTTTGGTCCGATGGGTTGTGCAACTAAGGCCAATCTCCTCAACTTCTGGAGGCAATTTTTTGTTTTGGAGGAAGGGATGTTGGAAGTTGACTGCAGTATCTTGACCCCTGAACCAGTGCTTAAGGCGTCTGGACATGTGGACCGGTTTGCTGATCTAATGGTTAAAGGTATTCAATTCACATTATTCTGAAAAGCTAAAGAAGTTGGGAATTAATTTTGTTCCGTCGATGCGTGCAGATGAGAAGACTGGCGAATGCTTCAGGCTCGATCATTTAATTAAAGCAACGGTAGAAAAACTCCAGAAGGACAAAACGACTCCGGCGGAACGAAAAGGTACTGCACTATCCTTTGTACCCTCGCAATTCTTCCTAAGAATGTAAATATGACAAACATGTGTGCTTATTTAGATCGTATGAGCCTTGTCCTGGCTCAGTTAGACGGTTACTCTAAGGATGAGATGGAGGCTCTGATGAAGGAATTTAACGTTGTCAGTCCCACAACTGGAAACCCCGTTGGTCCACCAATGGAGTTCAATTTAATGTTCTCTACCCAAATCGGCCCCACTGGACTAGTAAAAGGATTCTTGAGACCGGAAACAGCCCAAGGAATCTTTGTCAATTTCAAGAGGCTTCTGGAATTTTCACAAGCAAAACTTCCGTTTGCGGCGGCTCAAATTGGATTAGCGTTCCGGAATGAAATATCCCCAAGGTCTGGCCTTCTCCGTGTTAGGGAGTTTACGATGGCCGAAATAGAACACTTTTGTGACCCAGACACACTGACGCATCCAAAATTCAAGGAAGTGAAGGACACGATGATGACACTGTATTCTGCTTGTGATCAAATGGATGGAAAGAAGCCAGGACAAATGAAGATTGGTGAAGCAGTTGCATCGGTATGGCGTTATAAAAGTAGAAATGTAAAGGGAACGATTTGGAATTGTTTCAATTGTAGGGACTAGTGGCAAACGAGACGCTGGGGTACTTCCTGGTTAGGATCAAAACGTTTCTCGAAAAAGTCGGCGTTGTCCCTGAGAAACTACGATTCCGGCAGCATCTTGGAAATGAGATGGCTCACTATGCTAGAGATTGTTGGGATGCAGAAATTCTTAATTCTTATGGATGGGTCGAATGTGTTGGCTGTGCTGACAGATCTGCGTTTGATTTGAATCAGCACACCAAAGCGACCGGTGTAAAGTTAATTGCTGAACGAAAACTTCCAGCTCCGAAGAAAGTAGAACTAATGCAAGCCAACTTGAACAAAGCAGCAATTGGCAAAGCATTTAAACAAAATGCAAAAGCGATTGCTGAATACTTTGCAAATGCTAGTGACAGCGATTTACAAGAAATGCATTCGAAGCTGGCCAATGAAGGGTGAGTGTTTATCCTTTACTTTGGTACCAGTAGTAATTAATTGTTATCTATTTTTGTTTTACCTTTTAGCTCAGTTGAAATCACAATTGGAGGAAACAGTTTTAAGATCTCTACTGCGGAATTGAGTATTGAAAAAGTGGAGAAAACCGTCCACGTTGAAGAATTCGTCCCGAACGTCATTGAACCAAGTTTTGGTATTGGACGTATTCTGTACTCCATTTTCGAGCATAATTTTAAGACGAGACCGGACGATGCTCAACGAACTGTAAGAGCGTGGGTGCGGTTTATTGTTTTGAAAACAACTCTAATCATTCTTCTATTGCTCTCTTCCAGTATCTCTCCTTACCTCCACTAATCGCTCCAGTTAAATGCTCGGTGCTGCCTTTGAGTAACAAAGCAGAGCTGCAGGCAAGAGTTGCGGATGTTGTACAGGAATTAAAGAGGAAAGAAGTTTCTGTTAAAGTAGATGACTCAAGTGGCTCAATCGGCAGAAGGTAAACTCTTAAATCAAAAAAATTTAACTTTCGTTCACCCGTTTTTATCTCCAGATATGCAAGAACGGATGAAATTGCAATTCCTTTTGGAATTACTATTGACTTTGAAACCCTCAATAACTCAACTGTAACTTTGAGGGAAAGAGATTCGACACTACAAGTCCGCCTTCCGGTATGTTACAAAAAAAAATATTATGCTCTGGGTCACCAAATCATGCTGATTTGTTTGTACAGGTTAACAAAGTTGGTGAAACAGTTCGCGACCTGGCAAATGGAGCAATGACTTGGGCTCAGGTTATGGCAGTGTTTCCAAAATTTGAGTCTCAAGATGTGTAATGTAGAGTAGTCATGATTTTGAATTTGTACGTTTAATCACATTGGCTTTACTTGGTGTTGGAGTTACATGTAATTGATGATGTTCTGAATGTTAGGGCATTGAACCTTTATTCTAATTATCTGTAAAATCAAAGTAGCAAACTGAAAGGCAATCCGCTGTGCATTCATCATGAACAACAACCTCTCCGGTAATAAATTTGAAGCTCTTCATCGATTCGGTTGTTGTGACTGCCAAGAAATCTACGCAAGGTGCTATATGAAAAACGACAACAAAATTAATGATCCAATAGTACCTGGTACAATTATTATTATCCACACACCATGTATGTCCAAGGGTGTTGCACAAAAAGATGCCCAAGTGGACGGTGGAGGACGCTCAATCGGGTTTGGGTTGATTAATGCAATAATTATTCGTTCCAATAATCCCCATGTTGTAAGGCAACCTGCTTCTTCTTTCAACCCATGAAAGGCAGACGGCATGTCACTTTCGTCATGCTCGTATGCCAGGTCTCGTTTCTGAATGGGAAGTTGAACCCATACCAACATAATGCCTATACTGAACCAGTCAAAGGCATAGTCGTCATCCTCGTACTTTGACTTGTGTTCATTTGAACTCTGGGCATAATAAACAGCACAACCAAAGTCAGTTAGTACAAATTCATTTTTGTTGTTCATCAACACGTTTCTTGGGTATATGTCAGTGTGGGCAATTCTTCTTTCATGTAAGAAGCACATTGCCCCGGTAAGTTGCTGTACAAACGTGTACATGACGTCGGTTGTGAAGGGAGTAACTGTTTCTTCAAGTGACCCTTTGCACAGCTCCATGACGAAGAATATGTCGCGGTCCACAAAGCACTTCTGGCATTGGATGAAATTAGGTTGACCGTGTACATTTGCAAGGCAGAGCATCTCAGTCAAAAATTTATATCCTTGAGTAACCGCGATCTGTTTTAGGCACATCTCTTCCGTCGTCCGTTTTTCTTGTACCTAGGAAGGGACAGACCAAATGACTTATGGATATATGGAATCGCATAGCTTATATAATAATTGTCCTCTAAATGAGTGATACATACCTTCCAAATATTGCTAAACTTTCCTGTTCTTAATAGTCTAAAATGTTTGAAGTCGTCCAGTGCGATGCGACTTGACCCCAAAGGTGGTGGATTTTTTAGTGTGAATGATAGGAGCTCATAAGAGAAACCATTTGTACTAGATGATATGTGTGGGTTATATCCCCTCTCCTCTTGCAGGCCACATGATTCGACTACAGACAATCTAAAAGTTAATAATGCACAAATAAAAATGGAGACTACAATTTGTTACCAATTGATTCCTGGTCAATCATATCGCGCAGTTTTATTTACTTAAAAAAAAACACACCAAACCAAAATTCGCACGACAAATTCATTTACATGTAAATAATAAATAAATACTTTTTTTTTGGCACACCAACAACAATAAGAATAAGAATAATACGAGCTACTAGATTGTGTTATGATTGATGATGATGTGAGGTGAGGAAGAAAAT
Organism: Isotomiella minor; assembly: GCA_034696445.1. Lineage (NCBI taxonomy): Eukaryota > Metazoa > Arthropoda > Collembola > Entomobryomorpha > Isotomidae > Isotomiella > Isotomiella minor. Next base: position 6,363 of record JAQIWU010003090.1, read on the forward strand.
ACTACGGCCTGCTCGCGCTGCTATGCAGCTATGCTGGTGCTGGCTGGCTGCTGCCCCTCCTGCCCCAACTGGCTGGCTATCAACGACGCTGGTTCTGGTTCTGATTCATTCTTCTGGTTGTTGGCGTTGCCGAAGTCAAAGTTACGATTGCGGATTTCATGGTTATTGTTCTGGTCAGTCTGGGACATGAAGCCGCGATTCTGCTGCTGCTGCTGCTGGTACCGGGGGGTGGGCCTGAAAGTAACAAAATATTGTTTGATGAGTATTTTAAAATGAATACGGAGTAATAAAAAGAATTTGTCGATTAATATTTAAAAAGTGAATACACAGGGTAATAAAAAGACCTACTCCTCGGCCTGTCGTCTTTGCCGGCGTTCGTCACTGCTTGTCTTTGACCCACCTGCGTAACCCTTCATGTCTTAGTTTATACATAAGATCAAGACTACTGTGGGCCTTGGACGAGGAGAGGTGACTTGTAGAGAGAGAGAGAGAGACTAAATGTGATGTGATGTTCCCCCTCTACCCGTGGTCCTTTTGTAGAATAAAGAAAAATATTAAAAAGTTTCCACCTGTCTATTATAACCTTCGGGCTCACCTTTGCGACCGTCATCACGAGTTGAGGCTAGATGACCAAGGGATTAGTTTTTCCAAAATTTGAGTCTCAAGATGTGTAATGTAGAGTAGTCATAATTTTGAATTTGTACGTCTAATCACATTGGCTTTACTGGTGTTGGAGTTACATGTAATTGATGATGTTCTGAATGTTAGGGCATTGAACCTTTTCTTGAAATACATAACTTATTATTGTCAATTTACCTTTGCTACACAATTTGAATTTGAATAAACGTTTATTTATCCGAGCCAAAATTGAATAGCCTTCGTCCGCAACATACTGTCAACTAAATACTTATCAAAGATAGACAAATGACTAAATGCGCATGCTTGTAATGTTAAAATTGCTTAAGACTTAGCACCTTACATACAACACAGAAGAAAGTGTTCGAGAGATTAGATCGGAAAGGAATGTAGATGTAAAAATATGTACCATATCAGTACATATATCCTACGCATATTATCTTTCTCGTTTGGTACACAGTACAGTACCCTACTAAATTTGATACCTTATGTCGCATAATGTGTGTAAGTTGTAGCCATATTTCTTTTTTTAAATAGTAGTTTGCATTTTGAAACAGAAGATGTGGGATGAACAACTGGTCACGGCACAAAAAAACTTAGATTTTGGCTTGTAATTTAGTAGTATTGGGATTTTCTGACGAGAATATTTTCCAGAATAGTTCAGTTTAGTTATTTTTCTTGTTGGCTTCGTCGTATGATGGAGGGGCAGATGCAGAAGATGGTGGTGGAACAAAGGCTTGGTTCCCATTAGCATAGGCGAAACCGTTTTGAGGAGGTGGACAGGTAAATCCAGCGACAGGGGGTGCACCATATTCATACCCTTGAGTTGGAGGATAGCCGTACCCCGGTGCCTGTTGCGGTGGCGCTTGAGGTGCCATTCCAGGATATGGCGGTGGCTGGTCAAAGACATAGATCGTTCCAGCTAAAAACGCACACAGGTTTGATTTATGGTAAACTTTCGAATGAATGGATGATGGAACCTACCTTCAGGGGCAGGGAAATTGTAACTGGGAGGCATCCAGCCATACGTGTTTTGTGGCGCGCTGTAGTACGCTGGTGGAGCTTGGTAGGCTCCAGGCGCTGTTGCCTGAGTATACGACGGGGGAGGAGTGTTCCACGCTGCGCTCTGTCCATTCATCTGTTTGGCTACAGGAAGGATTAAAATATTAATACACCATTGAATTCGAATATAAATAAAAGGTGTTCCCAATGGTCTTACCAATTCTCATAGCCATGACCTGCAGAAAAATAACATTTCAATCTCATACATTATGCAGTCTTTAAGTCTCCCTTACCATTCCCTGCGCAAAGTCAATCGCACCTCCAGACTTAAACACCATTTTAAACTTGGCCTCCGTCCGCCACCCTCCATCCGGCTGAGAGCGAACCTTTCCCTTGAGAAAATTAGATCCAAACACAGGCTGCTCCACATCCACCTCCGACAAGCAGACAAAAGGGAATGAAAACGACTGGAAAACCGTCGTCGCCGAAGGCTTCCCTCCAACCAGGAAGATGAGTCTGTGGGTCGTTAGGTATGCGTTTCCACTCTTCTCTCCAAACTTGAGTTCCTCATTTCCAGAAAAGGTCAGTTGCACCCTGGGGGCGTGGACAAGGATCCTATCATCAAAAATACAAAAAGGGTAAAATCTATACCATCTTGAAACTATGTTCTGTTCTTACATTTCTCCCTGGTGGATAAGCACACCTCCCTCGAAGTGGGCCGTATTCAGAGCCATGATGATGGTCGTGTTTTTGTTTTTATTCCTGCAATTTTAAACAATTAAAACAATGGAAATTGGGGAAACTACAATTAAAATAGGAGTCACTTACTTCCTGTTCAACGTAAATGAACTTTCTTCATTTATCGATTAATTTATTTGACTTTGAGAGTGAGAGACCAGGACAAAGTTTTCGCAAAATATGATTACGTGTTTATGTGATGTGCATTCGAGTCCACCACGGCTGACTCACAGTGCTCACACTACTGCACATCGTAGTGAATTGATCGGTGACGTCTTTGTCTCAATCTGCCTCTTTTCCAATGATGCAAAAATGCAATTATGCGCAAAAGAATTTTGACGACAACGTTTGTTTGTTGGTTGCATGAATGAATTGAGTTGTGTATTTTTTCGTCAAATCAAATATCATCAAATATAAAAATAATCTTGAAGTTGTAATCGTTAAAACTTGGGTGACTGTGAGTGCATCATGTCACATGATTTCATTAGTAGCGATCCCGGTCGCGGTCACAATGTTGATTCCAATAGCGTTGACGCTGGCGTCCCGATGAGTAGTTGCCATTTCCATTGTGAACAGGGAATCGCTTGTTGGAATTGTTTCGGAAGGAGGTGTCTTCCTCGTTCTGTCGAGTCTTATTGTTAAAAGGAATAAAAGCATTTTTGTTGGCCCAATGTTCATTTTGGCTTGTGGGACGGTAATTGTTGTTGCAATGGGACTGAGGCGGATAGGGGTTATTGCGAGTCGCATATTGACGAGAAGCTGTTGGAGGATTATTGGAAGCAAGACGTCCAAAGTCAAAGTGGTCACCGTTATTATTGCTAAAGGATGTACGAAAGTGGGGAAACGTAAAATGATTAAAACCTTGAGCATTTGGGAGTCTATCGTTAAAGAAGGTTACATTGTTAAAGCGAGTGGTCACTTTGTTATCCTTGTTTCCAGAGTGGTACGGTCGGTACGTTGATGGCTTTGGGAGGAAATTGTTGCCCTGCTTGTTGTAGTTACCACCACCGTTGTTAAAATTGTTGCGAGTATCAGGCTCTCGACGAGGGCGATAGTTTTGTTGTACACCATTGGAAACTGATACCACTGGGCCTTTGGATTGGATGGCTGCGTCGTCTTGCCTTTTATCGGATGAAGTTGCTGGAGCTGAGATCAACCATGGTGTTGGCCTGGACGTCAGGGAAAATTGTAGCCCGACAGGAAGAGTACCCAACAAGGATTGTGTCTTGGGTTTGGATTTGTTCTCTTTAGAAGGTCCCCCTACCACTGATAATTTCTCGGATTCATTTGACGTCATCGTTGTGGCATCACTAATCGACTCCAACTCCATCTTGTCTCTTGTCATTTCACCCTGCTGTTTTTCAACCGGTTTATTACTGTTCTCATCGTCTTTCTTCTGAATCTGCTCTGGATCTAGAATTGCTGCAGATGAAGTGCAGGCGTGGTGTCGGAGATCCTTGTTGTCTAGAACCTTTGCTTGGTCCTTGCGCATCTCGTGTCTCAGTTTCTTCAAAACTTTTGCCCGAAGTCGCCTTCTCTCAGTTTTTTTGCTGCAGACCTTGGGCGTTTTTCTCTCGTCCTGAGATGTGGATGTGATTTCGCCAACCCCTTCGGATTCTGTTGTTATTGTCACATAACCTGAAGC
>JAQIWU010003091.1:0-10383 GCA_034696445.1 Isotomiella minor
CGATCTAGTGTGACTTCATCTCTATACACACAACTTTGGCTTACCTTGGATTCACTTGACAGCCGACCTTCATTGAACCCCTTTCTTCTTCCACTCTTCCCATGGGAATTTGTGGAGACTGCTTTATTCTTCTTTTCTTCTTCCCTCTCCTTCCATTTCCATCCCTGCACTCAATCTCATGCATATTCTGTTTCTTGAGAAAGGAGGAAAGAAGATTACGCAATATAATGTAATGGATATGCATGCAAGATGACACTACTTCACTTTCACCCGGCAATACGATATTGCATTTTCCCTCTCTTCTTTTCTTTTCGATAAGTCCTCTTTCTCCTGTTTGCTTCATTGTCTTTTCTGGAGGTTGCATTGTGATGTGAATGTGACTCTTGTTGGGGAGGAAGAAGAGTCACTCAATGAGAGAGAGGATCGAGAGGATATGGAAAGATGGGGACAAACTGTCATTCGAGATATATTTCAGAAACACGTGCAGGATTGTCAGAAAGTGAAAGTGGGTTCTTTCTTGGGCGAAGGTGACTAGGTTCAATTTGTTCAAATTTTGTGGTGGAATCATTTCCGTGCATTTGTAAATTTCAAGGCTGATTTGCTTTTCTTTGCTTTCAAGTATCACTGCCTTCAGTTTCAATTTTACATACGCTCACTTTCCCTGCTTTCCTTTCTAAGCTTTAATACACGAGGATGTGGTGTAGTTTTTGTTCCAAACAACAACGACTGCTTCCTGACTTTCTTTCTATATATTGCTTTGAGAATCCGATTTGCTCTTTCTCATTTTTCTTCATTTGTATGGGATTTCAATATCAACATAAACCAAACATCTTCTCTCTTCTCCCTCATTCAATCTAATGAAATTGTTTCTTTCTTTTCAGGATTCGATCGTGACCTTCCAAACATCCCGCGTATTTCCTATGTGGGCGACGTCGACCGTGGAGTTCACAATTTAAGGATCGAAAACGTGAGTTTGGCCGATATCGCAGAGTATCAATGTCAAGTTGGTCCTGGCAAGGGGAAGAAGCCTATTCGTGCAGATGCTCACTTGAACGTTTTGGGTAAGTCTTTCACGTTTGTTAATGCCAGCATTATATTACATGGTATTTCATCAAAATTGTTATACTGAAGTTACTTTGTTAGGCGTTGATCAATACAAATTCCCACAGTCAGACAGAATTGTGAAATTTTGGCATTTTTTGTTCGAAAAAGTGACTAACAGTTAAAGTATCTAAGGTTCAGGCTGTCTAGTTTACCCGTCAGACAAAGCAGTTGTGTTTAGTACAACATAAAACAGTAAAATGATTCCTATATCAAACGGTGGCTACAAAACAAAAGTAAGAAGCATGGATTGGCAAATATTAAATATCAGTTCCTTTTTCCATATTTACTTCCAGGATATTATAGACATTAGTAAGCAAACTTGGAAAGTTTGGCAAAAGTTTTGAGTTTAGGTTGTGTAAGGTTTTGACAGGAATCCACCATGTATACCTTTCCTTCGCCTTCATCAGAAGCCGTTGTTTGCATTTTGGGGGATCAAAAACACAACACTTGTGTAAAAGCGAAGAGAATAGCAAGCAATTTCATAGTTGAAGAAAGGAAAGTAGACGGAATTCATTTCGAATTTGTATAATTTTAGAGGAGCAAGAGTTGCTAAGTCTCCTGAAGCCGTTTCAAAGCTCGAAAACAAAATTGTGGAGAAAGGGATTTACTGTTATGCGGGTGAAATGAGTCAAATTCAGTCAACAGAGTGTGTAGGTAACTTCCAGAATTATTTTTCATCCAGAAGATTCCCAATTTCTGCCTGTTTTTGAAAGCCAGGAACATGCCTACCTACTTTCCACCTTAACAGTTCACATTTATAACAAATTGGGAAATTTGCAAAAATATTCACATACCTTGCCGATTTAGTATACAAAAGCTGGAACAGAATTTGACAAATTAGTGCCTGCAATACAATTTGTTTTGAAGTCATTGACAAATAAAGCATTTGTTTTGTAACAAATGGCAAAGTTGGATGCTTTATTTGACTAAATTTAATTAAACTTCTCTGCTGTGTACAAATCCCCTGACAAAGTGTAGAAAACAGAGAATGAAGAAATTGAAATTGTACAATTTCATACATTACAATTCAACCAGACATTTCACTTGGAAATTGGGAAAAGTCTGCTTGGTACAGTGCCATTACTTCCGCTGTATTTAACTCAGCACCGAGTAAAAGTTAGGCTAAGCCTTCTCATAAATGATAACAAGTGAGGCATAATTATTATCAGATCCTTTAAAGCCATCACCTTCTTTCCTGTACTGCAATGTGAAGGATTTTTTTACAGACTTTCTCTGTAAGTGAATAGGTATAAAAAGAGCAACACTACTGAAAGAAAAGCGTTTCCCTTTTAAAAAAAAAAAATTGTGAAGAACCCGGTAAAAATGCATGCATTTAATTTTTCTCTCACTTTTTTTTCCTTTGTGTTATGCAGCTTTTACTTCACTACTATCTCCCTCTACCCCCCTTCTTTCTTCTTCTCTTTCAAACCGTTCATGTCGAAATGTAAAACTGACATTTTTACCCAGGAGAGTAAAAATGCCACACTCCTTTCAAGTTGCAAGGTTTTTTTTTCTCGTGTCTTGCACTTTATTCGTGTCTTTCAAGGAACAAAGAACTCAGGAAAAAGAAAGTTGAACTTTGAAATTTGTTAGTTCAGCTGTGAAGGTTGTACGTACGTACTAATCTTAGATAGATACAAGCATTTTCACCCTCCCTTCTTCCTTTTCTGTAGGGAAAGTAGCTCCTCTTATTTTCTCTTTAAAAAGTTGAAAGAAGAAATGAAAGGAAAAGAAAGAAAAGGGGGAGGAAAAAGGCGTTAGAAAGAAAAGAAAACGGAATGTGAGCATTTCAAACGGCTGTGTGGGAAAATGACCGTAATGGGTTTAAAAACAGAAAACCGAGGGCATTTTTTTGTGAACATGCAACTTTTACATACATCGCATTACACACGCAGACAATGGTTTTATGTAGAGATGCTTCTAAAAGAAAGCCCATGTGTGTGTATGTTCGTATCGGAAGAGGAACATGAAGTTGGCTGCATATTGCACGCACATGGAACCAAATCCAAAAAAACTTTAAATAAATGCACTTTTATCCTTTATGTGGCATTTTGTCATGTTCAGAATATTTTTAAAGAATGAAAAAGCTGTGTCAGGGCAACCCAGAGAAGAAGAAGACGGATGAAACAGAGGGATGACTGGATGTATTGTGGGTGCAACTAAACGACTTATTTTTGGACACGAAATAGGGGAGTCTTTTGACATGTAGTGGTTGGATTTTCTTGAGAAAAGCCACTCACGTCTTCATTTAAATGCATTTCGTTGCATTTTTATTGGCCAACTTAAATTCAAGTGGGAGACCAGTGGACGAGAGGTTCCTCTTGTGAAGGTTCACTTTCACTACTTCCTCATCCTATTATTATTTTCCATCTTTGAAGAGTTGTTCGTTGTGAACTCTTTAGGCTTTATTCTGACATGATGGCATTGTACTTTATATAAGCATTGGAGTTATTTAGATTTGATGGTGAGATATAAATAGAGCCTGTCATTTTGGAGAGGGTTATGATATCTTGCCTATATACTTTAAATTTTCAGATTAGGGAAAGTTGAATTAGGGAATTTGACACGGGTTTTTATAGCAAATACTTTCTTTAGCAGGACAAAGTCAAGGGGTATGGCTGGCAGCCTTGAATCCTCAATTTGAATTTTATCGTCAATGCTTTGCGTATCTCATCCTAATTTGCCATTTTGTCACTAACAGTTGGCATCGTGTCTGCATCTGATTAAATTTTGCATACGAGTTGATAGGAGAAAAATGACTTTTTTTTGGAGCGAGAGGCATCCCTTTCTTAGGGATACAGAATTGAACTTGACTTGACAGCTTAAATCAAAATAACTTGCCTGTCACATTTTACTGCTGGGTTGTAAAATTTCCCTCCCGTCAAAACCAACAGAGAAGAGAGTAACGAGGTCAATCTTGACTTTCTCCTACAACGCAACCCACATCCTATCCTCCTCAACTCTTCTTCTTTACTATGAGTGAAAACCACTTAGCGGGTTTTTATAATACCATGTTAGTGGGTGAAAGTGGGCTAAAGATTTGGTGATAGCAGATTGAGTCGTTTGGATTTTTCCCTAACAACACAGAAGAAGAAAAGTGCTGCTGCACACACACACAGGAGAAAGTGGTGGATGCCATTTCATTGTCATTTGCTTGGAGAAAATTGCCTTGTTTTGTCTTTTTTATGATATTGGATATTCCGCAAGGCAATTTAACTCCGATCGATAGCAGTTTCAACACACAGACGACGTTCTGAGAGAGGCCCATGATGCAGAGAGGGAGAGAGCAGCTTGGATGTACGAAGATATGTAGTATATATGGTTTAAACGAGGCCAATTGAAAGTTGTGGTGGCGAGGAAAGCAATATTGTAAAATTTTAAAAGCGAAACCAGAAGAAAGCACTGCATTGCTGACAATGAGAAGAACCGATTTAGACTGCAATTTCAAACCACTTTGCCACCACCCAAGCCATCAAAATTTATGCCAGAAAATACTGCTTAATCTAATTTAATTTTTTGAACCGTTCTATAGGCATCCCTCCACCAACATTTGTGTGTCTAGGCTTCATGGTTGATACGTAAAATAGATATTAGTCATGAAATTAGCCATTGATGGAATAAAACTATTCACACTCCTACTGCTTTGTGGTTCACGACGGTGACTTTGATTGGGTGGCTTTTTTCACCTATTTTATTTTACGATGCATGGGATGTCAATTTTCCCATTTCTTTTAGAAGAAAACTTCTTTTTACTCTCTGCACACTGGGTCCAATGAAATGAGGATGTACGTAGAAGGTTTATTAGACCATTCTCCTCTGTTTTCCTACCTTATCTCTATCTACACATCTGGCTTCATAAAATGAAATCAGATCAAACAGATTGAGAACCAAGCAAGCCGAGCTAAACTAAATTGGTACACATTTTCCTTTAAAGACTTATCTTCTTCTCTCTAGAATTCTTTCACTGAAATTGCTTTTTTCACCGTCATCATCTCCAACACTTTCCTTCCTTACTCTTCTCTCTCTCTCTCTACTGTATCAACTAATAAATTGGTTCTCGAATGATTTTTTCCCAACTTGGATGAAAAAATATAACTTTCTCTTCTCAAATTACTTTTTAACTTGACTCAGGAGGTTTGTACACATAGAGTGAAGGAGGAAAAACCAGAAAAAAGTGAAAAGGTCAAGGGGTAGGGAAACTATGACAGTAAATAAGCAGTATAGAATGTCTTGAGTTTGGTGTCGGTTAAGTCAGGAAAAGATAGACATAGCACGATTTACCCATGATTGAGGAATAAATCAGACTTATTATGATGATTACTTGCTATTTTTGCCTTATGTGTTGCTTGTCCCTTGAGCTACAAATTGTTGGCAAAAAAAACTCTAGATATAATTGCCCAAGGCTTTGATTTCTAATGACTTTTGTAACCTGGAAATAATGATCATGGAAAGGACTTTTGTCAGAGCACCTTTCCTTCCTGCCACAATATTTATGCCTCTGTCAAGACCACTATCAGCCCTTCCTTGACATGAGAAAGTGGAGCAGAGAGGGACGGGGTAAAATTGAGACTTTTTTTGTTACTAATGTCTGTCGATTACATAACCGAAAGGAGGAGGACGAAAGGCTCTCTCTAAGACTTCTTTCATTCTGCCTCTCTCTCCTCATCAGAGACTGACAAATCTGTTTTGTTAGTGGTGGTTCCGACGAATGTGGGAAGGGTTGATGTGGAACGGTCCAAGTTACGGCTCATTTGAAGATTTGCATTGATTGCTCCTGTACTTAACTTTGTGGCTTTTCTTGATTCCTTCTCTCTTCCCTTCTGAGCTGAAGCTGAGCTGAAGCTCAAGTAAATATTTCCTCTTCGTTTAATGTGGTGAGTGAAAGTTTGGTGGTAGAGAAAGGAGCCAGTCTACTTTACTAGGCTTGACTTGGTTTCTTCTTCTTCTATCCAGCATCTGGGGTGGTCATTGGGAAGATGGGCACAAATTAGACCAAAAAACCACCATTTCTCACAGTTGGAAGTGGAACATTAGCTCAGTCCTCTCTCTATTCTTCTTTTCTTCATGGCTGCTCACAGCACTCATCACATCATGCCAGACAAAATTTCTTAGAAGGTTTCCTACAAAATTACGTACTCGCCAGCCTGTAACTCTTTTCTTTCCTGATTGCTGGAGAAAGCATATATAGTTTTCTAGAGAGAGAGAAAGGAAAAGTATCGAGTCCTTTGTATCACTTTTCTCTGTGACTTTCTCTACCATTTCACCGTTGTTGCAATTATCAGAAACTATCTACGTTTTAAAATTTGCATCCAATATAGCAATTAATGGAAATAAAACCCTTCAATTCAAGTAAGGAAAAATATGATGTTGCTCAGTTAAAGAATTAGAATGTTCCTATGGCTGCACCACGAGAAACTCATTTTGTACCAAAAGAGATCAAGGGAAAAGCATTTTAGGAAAGAAGATTGAATTGATTTGAGAAAGAAGAAGAAGAAGAAAGTGGTAGACAGACGGTGTGTGTGGTGGTTGTGGAGCAGACAGACACGTACAAGGTGCACAAAAGATATAAAGATCTGGATGGTAATCTGGTTTACCACACTCGGGTGCACTTCTTCATTTCATTTCATTTTATCTCATCTCATTTCATCCCATCCTTTTTATGTCCCCTTAATAATATCTGGATTCAGTTTCCGCTGGATTTACTTACTACAAGTCAATTCCTACATTGTAAAGCTAAGTCACCATTTGAAAAAGCTTTCACCTCGAACACCTTTCATCCATGTGAGAGTCTGCATTACCTGCCTTCAAAGGGTATGGATTCGGATTGACAGCTTTAATTCGTGAGGATGAAAGCAGATGCACAGAAAGCCAGTCTCATTGTAAAGAGATAGATTATATTTCACTTTGTAAAGGCCAACATGGTTTCAATTGCGTTCCCCCTCTGGCTCAGACGGTGGTGAAAGTAAAACCACGGGGCTAATCAAACAGGAGGGATTGGTTATGCTTTAGGTTTTCGTTTTAAATGTGTCTAATGTAAAATGTGCAACTGAAGTGGAACGCAAAACGCGTAAGAGAGAGGAAAGAGGAAGAAGGCGAACTGTCATCCTCCTCACATTCGTTTGCACCCTTGCCTCTATAACCTCTTTCGGGTCAGAGAAAGTGAGGATACTACTTTCACTTGAACCATCCTACACAATCACCACCACCACCACCACGGCTTTGGATTTGGATTGGAATACAAGAAGACACACAGACTCACGATTGCGGAAACACTTCTCGTAACGTTGGGTTGCGAGAAGGAGTTGGAGTGTGTGACAATTCCTATGAAATATCGTTTTAATATTTTCTCCGACAGGATAGACTAATTTCAACCCAAGTCATAATTCTTTGACATCTCTCCTTCCAATCTTCCTGAACTCAAGGGTAAGCAAGGAAGGAAGGAGGGCTTATGGCTGATCGCAGAGAGGGCAAAACCTCCTTCCTTATTCAAGACCCTATTCTGCTTAGAGAATTCAAGGCACAAGTCCCCTGCATTACCACCTCCTATTTCTTCTTTAATATTCACCATCTTCCATAGAATGGGAAGCGTGACACTCTTTCAATATTCATTTTCTTGGGTATAATGAATCTGAATTTAAGCGTGGTCCATCAATCCAAGTTGAGGAAATACCATGCCCTCTGAATGGTAATTTAGTCATTGATACTAATTAATTTAAGATTGGTTGGCGTATTATAACTGAATCAAACAAAGCCTACTTTGCATAATTCAATTTTTGTCTTGTAACAACTCGATGAATTTTTCCTATACGGAATAAGTGTGCCACTTTGTGTGTAGGACTCTCTTTTCTCTCTAGTAAACTAGTGAGGGGTCTGTCTCCTCTATTTTCCTTCTGTCTGAGAGTTGAACTCTAAAAATGAAGTGAAAATACAGAGAGAAAGTGGAGCAGAGAGAGAGGGATCTGTGCAAGTTGTGAATGTAGAATCGCATTCTTGTTACTTTTGGCTAATTTCCATTAGTTTTTGGAAAAGGGCCAAAAAAAGTCGCAACTCTCGCTTATTTGCTGCTAGTGTCTTTAAGATAGATACACTTGTATTTTGAATGCGAATTCACACTGACTGCGAATGGTGAGAGAGGAGAGAAAGGGAAAGTGGTCCTCAATTTGTGCTGGCTGGCTGATAGTTGCGCAACAGAGTCGTTTCCTTCTTCACTTGTAGCAGAGAGATGAGGAGTGGAAGGGAAAGGCTTCAATTTAAGGCTGAATGGAGGTGAGACTTATTGCAGGCAAGGCACAAGGTTCTCCGCTCGACCAAGCAAACTTTCTCTCCTTCCTTCTTTGGCTGCTATTACTTAACTTCTGTATATCTCCTCCTTCTATCAAGAAGTTTTGTCCATTGTGTTTCGTATTTAATAGGGTTAATGCATTAATAAATTCAGCTCAGATTAAATTTGACACTTTCTAGCACCATCTCTCCCAATTCCTCCGTCGTCCTTTTCCTTCCTCAGTACGACGACTCTCATGTAAATAAATATGCAAGGGCAGTCAAGTGTAAATTGGTGATAATTGTAATGTAAAATATCAATAAATTGCATTTTAATAGAGACAAGGGCGCTTTGTGCATGTTTAATGGTCTCATGTTCAGGATAACACACACACATGGGGAGAAGAGAGAGAGAGAGAGAGAGCGTCTTAATGAGATAAGTATTTGTCCCTGTACTTTCTTATTAAAGCAATTAATTTATTGTAATGCATTCATATATGATGCTCGAAACTTGAGGTTGCGAACAAAATGAAACGCTGGACGATTGAATTCAGTGTTAAGTTTTGGTTGCCATGACGGTATTTCGGATCGAGTCCTTTATAGATACTTTCTCCATCATCGTAACCCCTTATCTCATCTGTTGATCTTTATACAAATGCAGATTTGCTTAAATTTATGCCGATTTTTTTATGCTTCTCGGCTTCTTTGAAATGTATTGTAAGGAACAGTTTTTGAATGGAGAAAGAAGTAAATTAAGAATCAACATTTGCGTAGATTGTGAGGGGAGACATATATATTTTTTTAGGTCCTCTTCTGCTCCCCTTAACTGTACCTTTCACCTTTTGATGAGAGAAGCACTTTTAAAGGTTTCTCATGCAATGGAACCTAAACGAAGTAGAACTCTTTTCTCCCTCTCCCTCTCTCTTTTACGGGTTTCTCAGGCTCTATCTTATCATCAAACTTTTCACTGCTGAGGCCTTCCCGCCTGGCCATTTCTTGAGGGGACAGAAAAAGTTTTGAGTTTGACAAAGGTTTAAGACATGTTTGGCGAGAGTCATAAATCCAAAAGAAAACAAACTTAATTTCGTCTTTTGCTCCCATTCACTCAAGAAAACTGACGTAGTTAGTCATTTCCATTTCTTCGCTTTCCCATTTTACTACTAAACTAAATAAGTACTCCCCCACCTTATCGTCTCCGTTCTTATGCGACACTCTTTCTCTCATTTTTAATACCTTTCGGAATGAATTGGCTCACTTTTGTTCCTTCGTCTCATTTTGTATTTTCCGTTTGACGCAACTAAATTTGTAGAAAATCATCAAATGCTTCACTTGGCCAAGTGAAAGGAGAGGAGGAAGAAAAAGCGTACATGTTTTAGTATTCATCTTTCTTCCTTCTCGAGGGCTGAGGTGAGGTACTTTTGAAGAGAAGAAGAAAGTAGGAAGAACAACAAATGAAAGGAGAAAGTTTTCACACTCTCCTCCTCCTCCTCCCAAGGACTACACTTACATGGTTTTGTCTAGGGCTGCCAAATAAACTAAAGGAGTAGAAAGCATTTCCTCCTAAATGTGCGGCATATATCAAAAGAGGCATTTCTTCCAGTCAAAGGATGATGGTGATGATTATGCGAAATGATGGCAGATATGATTCTATATAAAAACGAGGAGGATGTGTAAAGGAAATGCAAGTGTTTGAGAATTTGAATGTTTTTTTTTCAAGGAAAAAGGAGATGATGATGAAAGAAAAGATAAAAGCTGACAAGCAGAAAATTCCAGCTTAATTGTTATGATAAGCATGAAAATGAAAGCACGTTCATTTCACTTATGTGATATGCAAACTGAAATTAAGTGAGAGGGGTGGCAAGTTGGTTTCATTAACACTGAAAAGATGATAATAGCTGTGTTAAAGAATGTTTTTTGATAATAAAAATGAATGACAATTTTAATTGTTAAAAGCTACATAAACAACCATATATCAGTTAAAGGAACGATTTTGTGGGGTCAGAGCATCCACTTCCGGGT
>JAQIWU010003092.1:0-10380 GCA_034696445.1 Isotomiella minor
CTCGTGGCATCGCTCCTTTCCTCATCTCCTCTTCGTTTGTCCTCGTGTCAGTCATGAATGTCAGGGCAAGGATAACCTGACGATGGGGGCAATTAACGCATCACATTTCCATTTGACTATGGCTCCATTTAAATCCATTCTCTGCAGACAGATAAAAATATAATAATATCAAATTTCTTTGGTGGGATGATAAGAATACAATGTGGTGCATGCAGAATGAAACGGTTATCTCTGTCTCTTAAGTTATCCAAAAATAAATATGTAATAAAAAGTAGTTTGTACGAAAAGGTAGATTAGGATGTTACATATTCATCATCAATAAACGCCATAAAAATAACATTGTAAATGCATTTATCGCAACAACTCTTGGAACGCGGTTTCGAACATGTAAGATTCCAACAATAGCATTTTGCTCTCATGGAAATTAAAATTTAGACACTCACGTTTACATCACATTGTCCATCATATTTCTTGAAATTTATGGTGTAAGTTTCACGTACTCGCGTTGTGTCAGTGTCAGCTTTCCCCTCCTTCATTCAATGGCTACAGAAATAGAAGGCCTTCCATAGAAAAGAAAAAATGTTATTTTCTCTGTGTCCCCCGACTCTGATTGCTTTCGGAATGGGCCAGAAAAGAGGTAATAAATGAAAATGTAACTTTGATGACAGATATAGAGAGATAATGGGGAAGAGTGATTTACGGGAAGTGCAAAGTGCAGTCCTAATCTCAATCTCCTCTCTTTTCACTTTTTATACCACCTTTTAATAGCTGGTATGGCTTTGTCTCTCTTTCACTTGGTTCTTCAGTACTCACTCGGACGATCTGATGTGAATTAGAGTGGCGATGATGATGGATATTATTAAATCCCTGTAATCCTTTCTTCTTTCTATATTTTCTTAGTTCGTCTCACGTTACACGGGCTCTTCCCTTGAAGATAGAAATGAAATTGAAGCACTTAACTTGGGCCAAACATGAGTCCTCCATATTATTTATCTTTAACGTCAATTATTTTCAAAGCCATCGGCTATATAGTTTCACAAAAGTCTCATCTCTCTCGGCAGCGTCTTCAAAAGTAAAAGTAGCGTTCTTCCTTCCTCCACCTTCAATGACTGACTGACTGACTAACTGAGAGTGGAGAAAAAGAAACCACAGGTCTGTTTGAGTAGAGGGAGGAGATGCACCTCGTATCGTAAAGAAAATTGTTGAATGGGATGAGATGAAAAGAGAAAGAACCATGGCCATGAATTGACATTACTCAATGAAAGAAAAGCATGAAATCTTTCTTCTCTTCGGAATATGAATCTAAACAGAGAAGACAAGATCCAAGGATGGGCAAGCAAGCACATTGTAGTTGGTTGGTACACATAAAGTTTAGACTACCAATTTGAGACGGGGGACTGCTTATCATTATCTCATCTCAAGTCGGTTGGTTTGGTTAAACAAATATGTTTACTTTCTAAGTTTTCCTTCTTTCAAAATTTTCAAAGGTTTGTGGATGAATTTCCAAATCGTTGTTAGAAAGAATGCACAACAGGAAATATCTTTAAAGACATTCCAGCTCCCTCGTCATAAGTAAATAACTACACACGCAACTATTGATGATGTGTACACTTGTTCAGCGGGGGGCAAATAGGAAGAGAGATCTTCTGCCATTGCGACTCCAACACCCCCACGGGTGATTAACCGGTTGTTTTGCTCTGCATGTCTATATATTTCTGGTAAATCCCATGCTTTATTGTTGGTGTAAAAAGTCGAGGGGAAAGTCTTATCTACCGCCTTCCTGGAAGATGACAATATAACTTATCCTTCCTTTACTTTACACTCAAATTGTTAATAGGAAGTGCGATTTGATTTGAGCCATAAAAATTGAGTAATTGTCTAAACCTGCATGCCATCACGAAGTCCATTACCACCGTGGGCATACTGGAACTGGAAGCATAAAGTTATTCGACCAGCAACAATTGGCGTCTTCGTTATACACATTTTGTAAATTTTGTTAGCACCTTTCTTGTTTAGAATCGAGGGCTAATTGATAATGCAATGCAAATGTAAGCTACTTTGTCGCAACTTACCCCAGGAGAAATTTACGATATCAAATGTATGATGCGATGACCATGATGCAATTATTAGGTACCTACATTTATCATTTATTGCTTGGTAGGTATTCATTATTTGCGTAAGAATGGTTTGGTAGTAAATGCAAACAGAAAACGTCCCCGTTTCTTTCGGCCTCCTTTGTCTTTGTGCAGTTATGTAAATATAGCTAACAAAATATTGTGTAAACTTTTAAAACTTGGCAAGAAAGACAAGATGCGGAGATGAGGGGAGAGGATACAAACAAATCAAATGTATCGACTCATTCCATCACACTCGCACAACATTTTCAATAACTTTCAGAGGAGAAAGTTCTATAAATTATTCTACGGCGTGGGCGTTGTATTGTACGTGCCGTGTCTCCTCGTGATAGACAGATAAACTATCTGTCGGAAGGGAAATAATATTTTACGGATGCTTCAAATTTCCTCTGATCCCATCCAACCTTGCCCAGTGTCAGCAGGAGTCATTCGTGGAAAGTTTGAGGATGTTATCCGAAGGTTTCATATGTTGTCATGGAAGAAGTTGACTGCTTTCGTCTCGCTATTATCGCACATTGAAAGTAAAAATTCGGGTTTATGACCAATTAAGGACATTAAAATTGCATAAACAACATCGTATGAACTTATATAAATTGTCATCGCTGTTAGTTCAGTCTAGACTAAACATACATTTTATCTTTTTTTGATGCAACTCATTTTAATTGTTTTGACCAATAGGTACTCAGTCACAACCAGGTCAACAGACACCTCGTATCCTCAACGTTCTCCACAACTCTGAATATCCAGCCTCCACATTTGCCCTGCTGGAAGTTCCATTAGCAACGGGGAATCTCAATGTGCCCCAAGGAGCCCAGGCTGGAGTTAAGACGGTATCCCTGGTGGCTGACAACGTGTTTGATCTCCTTATCCCAAAAATGTCACACGTCTATACATCGAAGAAAATTAAAATTGAGTCCAAAGGGCACCGTTTTGAGCTGGGGGATTTTGTCGTTAAGTTGGGAAGCGTTTTGATGTCCCAAAATTTCAAAGGAATTTTAGTTGAGGTATGGCCATAGCAGGCATAAGTTACGCATGCTTAATTAATACGATTTCATTGCTTTATAACGACATAGGTGGAATACCGTCCATGTGCAGTTGCAGAGTCCTGCTGGGAGATTCTGTTGGAATTTATGCAAGGCATATTAGGACAAAATGCTCAGTTGGTTGTTCCTAGGACACTTCAAGTAAGTGGAATTCTTGTCTATTCAAAAGATTTAAGATATTCACTCACGCTTGGGATTTTTATAGGCAAGAATGAAGGAAATCTACACACCTTTGGACACAATGCATCAATACATGGATCAATTTGCTTCGTTCAGAAAAGCTGCTATCACAAGATGATCTTTGCTAATTAGTAATTAGGACAATATCCTGATTTGTTTTACTTTAATAATAGGAAAGTAAAGTTCATATCTCTTTTTGTATGACATAGCAATAGTGTTTGTTAATTGTACGCATAATGTCACGAACATTAATACATGTTGACATTAATGTTGTTGGAACAAAAGTTTCTATCCATCAGACATAACATTTTATTTTAGTAATCCACGGATAGGTCCCCATTCATGTATTTTTAATCCTATCAGTGTGATCATTAAGGTCACCCCCATGATGAGACCACATGAAAACACCCAAATCCCTTCTTCACCACGACGAAACAAAAGTCCCATAATTCCTTCCTTGTGCTTCTTTTCATTGTTTCTCAACTGGATTCTGATTGATTGAAGTTGTCCCTCCAATTGTACAATCCTGTGCTGATACTCCTCACTCATTTGCAACGATTGTCCCTCCAATTGTTCAGTCTTCAGCTTATGCTCCTTACTCATTTGTAATACTAGGTCCTGGAGTTTCTTGGCATTGTTTCTCAATTCGTTGATTTCTTCATTTTTCGATTGCACTTGCCCTTCCGAGTTTGAAATCTTTTGGTGATCATCTTTCTCTCTGTTCTTGGCTTCCAAATTCAACTGAAGGATGACTTCCTTCAGACCACCTATTTCGTTAGACTGCATCGTCATTTTGTTCTGACACAGTTTCAATTCTTCAGAGGATTTTCGTGCTTCCTCATATGCCTTATGCATCAAGGCGTCTTGAAGAGAGTCTTTCTGATCCAAGAATCTGTCGGATCTGACCCGCTCCATTATCGTTTGATTTTGGAAGAGGAGGAGTTGGTCATACTTAAACGACTCGAAAACCATTGTGTAGACAAGGAAGAGTACGAAAGCAGTGACGAATCCTGCAACAGTTGCTTTTATAAGAAGACTGCGTTGTTGAGGTTCCTAAATTCAAAAGAGGGTATTTAAACAATTGATGAAGAAATTGAAGTTTTGCACCAGAACCTGGTAATGTGTTTGCTCTGGGGGTTTATTGTCTCTTCTATCCCTGAAGGTGGCTGTGGAGGACATGGTCCTTACAAAATTGGCAATGTTTTCCTTCAACTTTTCTTGTTGAGTGAGAGACGCCCCGAGCAACTCCATGGATTTCACTCTGTTCTCATCTATCAATGCAGTATCAGTATCATCGGAGGAACTGCTCAATGTGGATGTGGAAATAGCCACTTCTTCGTCTGTCTTCAATTCAGTGGATGAACCTTTTAGAGAGAATGGTGCTGTCAATTCGTTTAATGCCTTAGTTGTAGAATTCAGAAGCTGTAAAGAAGCAATTAGACTAACTAACAATTAGACCTAACTTAGGTATGTGAATTTATTTTACCGCATTTTCCTTAGCATCCCACTTTCTATTTGACCTTAGCGTTGGAGATGGAGTCGGTTTTGAGAAAGATTGAAGCACTTCGAAGCCATCGGAGTCATAACTTGATTTACGTTCTTCAGATTCTCCAGAGAATTCACGATCCATGCTTCGTAGCCTGAACAATTATGTCAATAGTAATCTTCTTGAAATTCTTGTTGCTATGTAAACAATATTGAAAGTTTCTTACCGTTCTTTTTACCTCTTGATGTACCAATGAAAAGAACGGTTTGCATTCCGTGTGGAAAAGACACCCTTGTTTTTGTGGTCAGCCTTATCAATCAGTCAACAAATAGCACAAATAAATATTTGAAAAGCGATGTGTCTCCAGTCCACCTACATTTAATCAGCATTATCCTGTTTCCAAACAAAATGAACTCAACAGATGGTAGTTATTAGGTAATTAATGCAATTGGAGTTAACTTCAATCGTCTCAAGATGCCCTTTGGCGTCACATTCCATAAGATTGGAGGTGAATAATGATGAATGAATCATTCACGATGCGTTGATTTTAATACTGCACTCTTTTTCAGATGATTTATTTCGAATCAGTCATTTGGTGACAATAAATTACTTTGAAATTTCGTGTTATGTTCCTGGGACACTCTGCTATGAAAGCAAGCAGTGTTTACCATCCGTAGTTGAAGTATGGGGTGGAGAAAGTTTGGTGGACAACTGGGACGGCGTGACCGACGGCAACTGGGTGAGCAGCAACGGCGTGGTGAACTGGGGCATGGACTGCGTGGGCAACTGGGTGAGCCTGTGGGTGTAGTTTAATGATTTAGTCAATTAATTCCGAAGATAGTTTCCTTGTAAACTTACAGCATAAGCTGGGGCAGCATAGGCTTGGGCAGCATAAGCTGGGGCGGCATAAGCTGGGGCAGCGAAAGCTGGGGCGTGGTGGTAGACTGGAGCGGCAACGGCCACCTTGGCGGCTGGGGCTAAAATGAAGAATTTTATAGGGTAATTAAAGTGGTAGGGATGGATGTTTTAGGATTAAAATTATACCTCTGAAGCTGGTTTGGTAGCTGGTGGCAGCTGGGACAACAGCCTTGGCAACAACTGGTGCGTAGGCTGGGGCAGCATAGGATGCGTAAGCTGGGCCGGAGGAGTACACGGCAGGTCCGACGAGTCCAGCGCTGGCAGCGCCAATAAGGGCCAAGATAGCGACAACCTGATTTTTTGTGAACAATTGTCTGATTAGTTCTGGGGGAAGACAAAAGTCTTAGTTGCCACAATGTTTACTTACGGAGTTCATGATGATGATGGTTGGAGAAGGTGTTCGGAAACACAGAGGACTGATGAGAGAATGTTTTAGAGGAGAGCTGAAAGCGAACTGATACCATTTCATCACTTTCGTTGAGTATTTATACTAGAGACGATAACACTTACGAACGACAGGGTTGTCTAGTAGTATCTAGATTCATGGTACTATATCAGATTGAGACGCCATGATTGCTTAGCCTATCATGCATTGTCCACGTACTTATTGACCCTGTCCCATCGAAAACATCAGTTCACAGATTAGTTTATTTGATTCATGTGTATTTTCAATTACCTAAAACAACTACGATGGAATCGATTATATCCATAAAAAGAGGTCCAGCCATTTCTTGTTTGCTCTGGTGCGTTAGATACGCATGCAATTTCTGCGTCAGGTCCTTCGCCAACCCAGTAAGAGGCTATTATAGATTATATCATCTATCATTCAACATCAACTATAATCCCAAGCCGTATCATCTAAATCTTTCAAGCTATCAAGCCCTGCTCATAAAAATAAGTGAGAGACGCGCAGAGAGAAGAGATCGTGGCGTGGGTACTATGGCGTAGGTCAACTCCACCCTCGAAGGAATGAAGTGCCACTGTTGTGAAGACAATGTCTTTTGGTATAGTGATGATGTGATGTAGGATGGTAAAAGGTGATTTAAGACATAAATCAATATCGACGAGGACCAGTAAAGCACTTTCTAAGTAAATTTGCTCTATCCACCTTGAGACAGACCCATGCATAGAAAGACTAGTTTAGCCAAAAATTTATGTTATGTTATCTTGCTGTATTCGATACAAGGGTCAGTTGTCAGTGCTTGCTGCGGTTATTCAATTAGTGTAAAGCCGTTTCTCGTGTGACAAGCCATAGGTTTGTTCATTGGATCACTATCAAGAATTACAGGTATCTAATGAGCATATTTCACATTGTAGTGTCACAAACAGTGTCAAATAATATTGTCGTGTTGTAATTGTTTGAGATTTTGATCAATTTATGCAAATGTCTTGGCTTTGTTTAGAACGGTTGTCTTTAATGATACAAACTCTGCAAGTTGCATGGAAAATAGAAGCAAGGTGTTGTATGCCATTGTACGTCATTAAAAAAATTTGTAGACAAGTTCCATTTTTTAGTGAAGTCTTAATTGTTTCCCTTTCCCTGGCTACTGTTTAAGTGAGGGTGTGAACTGCGAGAGATCGAGATTGATAATTGGACACTAATGATAATAATCAAAGCCTAGTTGTACCATACATAATTTTATTCAGGGTTAAAAAGGATCAGATTGAAGGTGTAGACTACTAGCTCTAGTTCTTATGCAAATGAACGACGCGTCGTCCATCGATCCAAGTGAAGATAGGTATGGAAATAAATAGATGAGATGATGGGGCAGTTATGAAGATAAAAAATTAATAGTAATCTTGATCCAAGCCTATTTTTTAATGGCTACTATGCTAACCAGCCATTGCATCGTGAGTGGGTCGGAAGGTCAGTTAGTTTATTGTGATATAAGCTTCATGTGAGGATTTCCGGTTCTCCTTGTGATTATGATTAAAGTTCAATTCAAACTGCTCCAATTTTAATTAGCTACCTAAGATGATCTGCTAGAGTTGAAAGGCGGCATATAAAAGTTGACAATAGATTTTTAGCTTTTGTTGTGTTAGTTGTTAAATCATCAGTGTATGTTTTGTATCGCGATATTTTATTTTATGGGCCTATTGTTATTCAAAGGATGGACACATGTCTTTCATCGTTGTAAATCATTATATCGTAAAAACAAATAAAGTCGGTGCAGAGCTTTTGAGGCAAGATGAGACAACCCTTTGTTGCATGCAATTTCTTAATATCAAGGTGCGAGGGTATTGACAACAAGAACTCATTCATTGGACACTCGTCTCTCATGACATCAATCCACTCCATTGATTGATTGAGAAGCAATTAAAAGGAAGCACGATATCGATAATCCGCGACAATCAATTTCCATTCCCACACGAGTATCGTAAAAAAATATTGAATGTCACCACCATTTAGTCACGGAATTTAAATTAGCAAGTTAAGATTTTGCAAATAATGTCTCAATTATTTCCCGTGTAGGAAACGGGGCGAAGTGAGAAATCCATTGAATCCATTGCTTTTGCGATGCTTAATGTCGATGGTATCAAACAATTAGTAGAATGCTTATTGAAAAAAGTAAGGGCAAAGAACTTTTAATGTATCAATCGAAGTATGTATATACAATCCAAAGTTCAACCCGATGATTTACACAATTTAGCTTTAGGCACATCATCAAGCATTGCGTAGTAAATAGAACCAGATGGGTTCATCGGTGGTGCAAACAACCGACAGTTCTCTTCATTCATTTCATTACGAAATTAAAGTTGGTAGAATTTTTCTGTAGATTTTGTAGCCATTAATTAATTCTAATTAAGTCTACACAGTTGGCACAGGTTAACATGGCAACGTTGAAACCATTGCTAAGAGTTTTTGGCCAAGTCAAATTTCGAAAGTTTTCAGTGTCCTCCACTCTTTCAGCAGCTTATTCATCCCCATTGCCGGACACGTTTTACAATGAAGAGCAGAAGCAAATGCAGGCTACTGTTACCAAAGTAAAAGGGCACTGTTTTGAATTATTAAATTTTTCGTATGCTTGATAGCTAATATCATAAATAACGTTGTTGTTTCTTCCTTTAGATCATTGAGAATGACATAAACCCATTTGTGGCAGAGTGGGAGAAGAAGGAAGATTTCCCAGCACATCAAGTGTTTAAGAAACTTGGAACTGCAGGGCTACTGGGAATTGATAAGGAACCAGGTTCGAATAAGTTTATTAGCAAATATCACTTAAGTCCTATAGCAATGGTTCTGAATTGTAGAATATGGAGGCCTTGGATTGGACTTCAAGTACGTCGCTGCAGTTCTGGAACAACTGGGGACCATCAAGTGTGGAGGAGTGCCAATGGCCATTGCGGTTCAAATGTCAATGACACAGCAAGCCCTGAACCGGTACTTAGTTACAACTATTTACGTCATTGTGGTTGATGCCTACAGAATTGGTCATTATAATAATTGGTTTAAAATAGGTTTGGAAGTGACGAGCTTAAAAAGCAATTCATGGAACCCTCAATCGCTGGGGATTATGTCGCCTGTATTGGCGTCTCGGAACCAGGTTTGTATTTAATAAAAATGGTTGAGCAGAGTTGCACATCACGACTAAACTAATTATATGTAATTATTAATTTTATGCACAGTGGCTGGAAGCGATGTTGCCTCGATCAAGGTAACTATGCCAATCCCACACAGTTCATGTTGATGAATTATCCTGGTTTGGGTATAGACCACAGCTAAGAGACAAGGAGATGACCTTATTATCAATGGACAAAAAATGTGGATAACAAATAGCCTACAAGCAGACTGGATTTGCCTTCTTTGTAATACGTCAGACGGAAATTCGTATAAAAACAAGTCCTTGGTCTGTGTGCCCATGAATTCCAAGGGTATACTTAAAAAAGAGACTTTAACCGCATTATTTCTAGACTCATGCACATTAATGCTTTATCACAGGAATATCAAAGACCAAGATTGACAAAATTGGAAATCATTCTTCTGGTATTCAAGTTAATTTAGTTGTCATGAATCTTTCTAACTAGTATTTTTTTCGCAGACACTGGACAATTATTTTTTGAAGATGTGCGAGTACCTGCTAAAAATATTATTGGGGACGAAGGAGCTGGCTTCTTCTACCAAATGCTACAGTTCCAAACTGAGAGACTGGCAGCAGCCGTCGGATGCTTAAAGTCGATGGATACCATCATTTCTGAAACGATCGAATACACTTCAAATCGAAAGGCTTTTGGGAAATCCATTTTGGATAATCAAGTCGTTCACTTCAGACTGGCCGAATTGGCTACCGAAGTAGAGAGCCTTAGGGCTCTGACTTATAGTGCCATTGGTAATAATGCAACTATATCAATAAGTGCATGTATATCATTTTATCACCCCCACTCATCATCTCTTGTGTGAATATTTGCATAATAGATACATATGTAAGCGGCGAAGACGTAACGAGACTCGCATCAATGGCGAAACTAAAGGCCGGAAAATTGACTCGAGAGCTTTCTGACGCTTGCCTTCAATACTGGGGAGGGATGGGGTATTCAAGAGAGTCCATAGTGTCACAGTACTTTGTGGATGGACGCCTCATGTCCATAGGAGGTGGGGCAGATGAAGTCATGCTGGAAA
>JAQIWU010003093.1:0-10379 GCA_034696445.1 Isotomiella minor
CGGTATGAAAATCTTTTCCATTTCCATACAATTTGAACTGTGTACAATTGCTGTCTAAAAGAGTCATCATATTATCATCATTCACATTCCTCTTTTTCAGGGAGGTTGATGGGGGCTTTCCAGTTGTGGTTGCAGTCGACAATAATGAAGCCTTTGTCACCGACATTCGCGTAATATTGCATAAAGCCAAGTGAATCAACCGATACTAACTGTCTATCGATACCCCCCCAGGTACCAGAGTGTTTGACAAAAGCAGACAGCCGGCCGAGGTACAGACAGTTTCAATTTGACCATGGATTCTGGCTAGAAGAAAGGGCAGGTGAAGGAGCTGCTCAATCTGAAATTTATAGGGAGGTCGGTCCACCCTTGGAAAGGTCTATCCTCCAAGGATATAACGCTTGTCTTCTTGCATATGGACAGAGTGGTACCGGAAAGACGCATACCATGCTAGGGACAAGGGTAAACTCTCGCCTTGCTTTTATGTCGCTTGTTTGAACCATTCAATTTTTTTGCACAGAATGACCCTGGAATTATCCCACGACTTTGCCACAATATTTGGGATAAGCTGCAAGCTGAAGAAGAAGAAGCCAATAATAATGCTGATGAGGGGGCGAATAAATCCACTCCTAAATTCAGAATGGAAGTTAGTTTTATGGAGATCTATAGGGAGAAAGTGAGGGACTTGCTAACTGCTAATGGTGGTCATTTAAAGCTAAGAGAACATCCTCAGTTCGGCCCACACGTTCAGAGTAAGCTGTAATTTTAGACTTTTTGCCAACTTAAAATAGCTTTGCTATTGATTATACTTTGTTTTCCACATTCCGCTCAATATAAAACTTTTTGTTTTCGCAGATTTAAGTCGAGTCGAAGTGACTCAAGAAAATGGCCTATTAGATTTATTGTGGGAAGGCGAATGCCGAAGAGCAATTGGAACCACGGGATCAAATCAAAGAAGTAGCAGAAGTCACGCTATTTGGACAATTTACTTGACTCGTTCAAGACAAACAAAAAGGAATGCAGCAGGGTGTTTTGTGGAAGATAATGAGTCGCTAATTACGAACCAGGTCCACCTCGTCGATCTTGCTGGGAGGTTAGATTAAGATCCCTTATCATTCACATGACTTTCCTTCACCTTTGCATTTGACATTGCAAAAACAAATGTCCTTTCTTTCTCCTTTTTAGCGAGAAAGCTGGCTTCACCACAGCAAAAAATTTGCTGGCAGAAGGTGCAGACATAAATCGATCGCTAGTAGCTTTAGGAAATGTCATTTCGTCTTTAGGTGAGTAACAACATTTAAACTGTCCAGATATTCAACACAAAAGTAATTACGTCTTTTGCATGTAGCTGAGAAAACACAGTACATTCCATACAGAGACTCTGCATTGACTTGGCTCCTGAAGGATTCTTTGGGGGGAAATGCGACAACGTCTATAATCATAAGTAAGTTGGCTGCTATAGTCCGAATTCTGCAACCAATTCTAAAACTATTCAATTACTTTATTTTATAGCTGCCTCTCCAGCTAGTTGCTGTCATGCTCAAACCTTGAATAGCTTCAGATTCGCTCAACGTGCGCGTCTTGTGGAAAATTCCCCTCGTATTAACCTAAATCCAGCGTCAACTATTGGTTTAAGTTCAAACGGTTCTACCATCGCTGGATCTGCAGCTCTTTACTCTGTAATGTCCGCCTTTGAAATTAAGAAGGACATCTCAAGGCTATCCAAGATCATCCAGAGTGCACAAAATGTAATAATAACATTTTATTCACATTTTACTTCAAAACACTTTTCATAATTTAATTTACGAGTTCAATTCTATCCTCCTACTTTCACCTTTGATACTAAAGCTTATTCGTTATTATTGTTCCGACTAGTTCGCATCTTTTGCATGCTCCTTGGCCGTACAAAGGTAACCACTTATCTGCTTTCTCAAAGGGCTAAAGATGATTGAGGAAATTGAAACCACGTGGCTTGAAAAATACTTCCACGGTGATCCGTGGTAAGTTTTGCATAAAAAGCCGATGCAAGACCAGTCGTCTCAATTTCCCCAATCCCTATCTTTAGCCTTCGCAAGAATGGCACATTTCCAGCATCCCCATTAACTTTTTTGTATCTACATTTTGTAAAATATTTTCCTGATTGATTATGCTGCCTTACGTCTTCCTCCAAAACCCCAATAGTTTTCGCTACATGGGCGGGGTGGATTCTTTGGATCGGGAGCGATGGAGGCTTCAAGTAACTGCGTTTGATAAAATCCTTTTGTGTTGCAGTATTGCTTTTTATGACCACCAATCTTAGAGCGTAGATTTGTAGAGCCATCACTGCATTAATGAAGCATAATTTAACATTGTGAATCTTAATTTATACAGAATGGAGGCATTTTACGAGGATTGACGCCACGCGTAAGTTGGACTCGGTTGGTGAATGCTTTGGAGGGTTGGAATCACATTGAGGGCGAGCAACTAAAGCTTCAAAAGGAGCGAGATCGAGCAGCTTCTGTGGACACGACTGCCTCAGCATCTTCCACGAGTTCGGCGAACGCGAGAGAGAAAGCTTCGTCAAATGGCGAAAATGGAAGTGAGAGTGAAGACACCGTGGTTATCGAAAAACATGGTTCCGGAAAGGTAAGGTTATTTTGTCATCTTTGGATGAGAATTTGATTCCATTATTGTTGTGTCCAGGGTTTGTTTGGGGGGAAGACCATTCGAAAGACACAAGGGGTGCCTTCATCCCTCCCTTCCTCTTCTGGCTCATCATCAGTGACTCAAAGTCCAGCTCGAGTTGTTGGAACGGAGGTTTTCATTCCACTGTCGGCATCACAGAAGTGTCTCACTTGGCGACAAGAGGAAATACAGCCTCCTCCCAAACTCCCTACCCCATCTGAAGTGGAATATTCTAGCGTTGGATTGACCCCACCACCTACTCCGAATTCGTCAAAGAATCCATTTCCCCTCTTCTTGCCCGTTCAATTCCCTGTGCCTCAACATTTGGATCATGCAGGAAGAATCTCAGAAAGGGTCCATGGTGCCATATCCCCTTTCCCAAAAGGAGAAATAATACATCCTATGGTCGTACCAAATGAAGTTTTGAACAGTCCACTTGTCACACACAGAATCCCTACACTGGTTAAACCATACAGTCTTGACCCTTCAGAATTAGAGCAAAAAGTTACCTGTACCTCCTCCATTCATCCTATGGCGGTTCCTTGTGTTTCAGACAACGAGACATTTTACAGCCTTAGTGACGCTGAAGACGCCAGCATAGGCACTCCAAGCAGGCTACGGGATATGGCATTGGCCAAACGAAGAGCAATTCCGGTCTTCCATGGTCTGGACGAGGAGGAGGAAAAGGAACAGGAAGTAGAGGAACGAAAGTCATCAATGAAGCTTGCCTACAAGGATGCACAGCGGAAGCACAGTAGTCCGACACTACATCTCCCCCGCTTCCCATCCATGTTCAGTAAAAGTAGTCCCAGGAAATGTGTCACATTTGAAGGCATAAGTGAAGGAGAATTTTCAGAAGATGACTTACAAGAAACTCTACAGATCACAACGTTCAAAACTGCAAGAGGAAATGAAAGCACACCTCAATTGTTGTCAGACGAAGAACAGGAACAAGACGTGCAAAGCTTTTCCAGTTACGTACAGGTTCATACCCCCACTTGGTCCACTTGTTCTACAGACTCGGAGACAGAGAGTAATCATTCATGGAGTTTCTACCCTGAACAAAAGGATGTCCCGGTGCTGGTGAAGACAATTCCGGATGAAGTGGAGGAAAAGGGTAAGGCGATAATTTCTAGTAACAAACCTTAGGTCTAGAAAGATCTGATGATCTCTTTGGATATACAGGGGCCCACATGGAATCAGTTTCAGAGTGGGTGAGAGACGTGAGCTCCAATGTCCAGGTTGTTCCGGTGGTAGTGGACCTAAAGTCGCCAATGGAGGAGGAGGATGAGATGGGGATTTGCGACGTCGAGGAGGGAGAGTATGATGAAACCTCGTCCACGGTGTCAGAACCAGAGGGTACTAAAACTAAATTTAGAACCCACTTTGAGCAAGAGTACACACAGATGGAGAAGATAGGAAAGCAGTTGAAACAATTGAAACAACTTTCTCAACAATGTCAAAAGTACAACATGCTCCAACCTTTTCTGGAAGACCTTGTGACGCTGGAAAAATCTGACCATACCATTGCAGACCCAGACTTGGACAGCCACATCGAGGAATGTTCAGGGTGGAATGTGGAGACGGAACTCAATTTAGTGAATAAGGAACTGAATGCTTTGAACAAGCTTTTGAAAATTAAAGGAGGGCCAGTCTCAAGCAATAGTCCTCATGGTAAACCGCGAAGAGAGACAGCCGAAAGTGGTTCAGGCAACACTCGAAGTGTACACAGATCTCCTAGTAGTGGGTCCACGCCCCACAGTCAGTGTGACAGCCCTGCTAATGCAGTATCCTTTCAAAAAGGCTCGAATCCTATGAGACGGCAATTGTCATCCCCTGGACTTCCTCGACGCACGTCTTCATACCCCTTGTCACGGAATTGTTACTCCTCGAACAACTTCATCAAAGAGCCACCTGTGCAATTAGAAACAGACTGCAGTTCAGAAGAGGTTCAATCTTCGTCGTTTTCTTCAATCCCAAGACCATCAAACTGGTATCCAGACTCCGGAAGCTTTGTCTCATCTTCCCCCGGAAGGTATTACCTAGGCCTTACTAGAAAGTACTTTGTACAATAACCGTTTTTGTTGGTGGTATCTTGCAGAACTGCTCTCCATCAGTATCCTTATCCAGCAGTCTCTGGGCTTGGGTTACCCAATCATGGCCCCAACAATGGCCACCCACCACCACTCTCCTATTTAGACCAAATCTCATCATGTTCTTCCTACTCTGGCCGTGGATCTATCAGAACCAATTCTTCCTCACTTTCCCTAAGTCATGGAGAACCTATTTGTCCTTCAGGTGGAGGATATCCTTGTATTTGTGAGGTTGGTTTTGAGTTAATTCTCTTCACACTCCTTTCATACCGTTTAGTAATCGATGCATTAATCAATCAACTAGCCATTACTGTGTAACTGTGACCAAAATGAACCGAGGTTCGAAGAAACAAAGTTCAATGAAGGGGATTCGACCATTATGGACTGCCACCATGTTGACGAAGGACACGAACTGGAGTTCTGCTCCTGCGAACAACCGTCGAAAATTTGCTGAACTCACAAACTGAAGAAAAAGAAAAATTGCAATTATTTTGTCTCACTGCACCCCTAACACCTCTGGATGCTTGCTTTTTGCTTTATTGTAACTCCTCCTGAAGAATGTATCAGGCTCAATGATAACAGCTTTTCTTTCCATTTCAGAATGAACCGATTTCCTCCCTTCACCACAACCACAGCAGCGGATCAAATGGCGTCCACTACCCCCAACAACCTTATGGTACTCATCATTATGCCCCTCAATCATCTTACACAAATCCACACCCACCACCGATGAGCTACAACCACGCACCCAGCACCACTTTCACAAACGAGTATCATCATAGTCAACCTGGCCTTTCTAATTATTACACAAATGATCTAGCATTTCAAAGTCATGGCGTTCTTGAACAACGTCCACGTCATTCGACGGATAACTTTCAAGCATATTATGGACGAAGACATTTTTAGGAAGAGTAAGAAACTTAGCACAATAAACAAGAATTTGGTACACGACTGGAGTTGTTTTTTATTTAAGAAATGACTATGGACATTTGACTTTATTGAAATACTGAAAATGGTGAAGCTCATGATAGCAATGACCAACCCATTTGTGGGTCGATTTAGGAATTTTTAAGCTAAAAGCTAATGCAGTTTTAATTGAGGAAGGGCTACGCGTCTCAGCTTGTCCCCAATGAACAGAAACCCTGCACGCATCCAGCCGTACAGGACAGCTTGATGCATGCGGTACAGGGATGAGTAAAGGACCTTAGCACCTCGCCCTGAAATAAAAGTTAGCAATGGAATTTTTTCCCAACATTGTATCCTCCGTTCGTACATACCTTCCACGTAATAGTCTCTTTTGGGCCCCACAATGGCAGCAAGGGATCCAACTGCTTTGGACTCTCCTAAAGACACCAACATCCCCTGTGGCTTAAATGTAAACGGAGGACATGACTTGTTCGTTAGTCGCGTTTCCAACTTGTGAGCGAGCCACGCAGCCTGCTGATTTGCCACTTGAGCAGTGGCAGGAAGGAACTGGGGTGAAGGAGGTTTCGATTTGGCATCGACCTGCGGAAATATCTAATTGTATTTAAGCCGTCAGTAATAACGTCTTTTGCACCTTTGTGGCCGCAGGTGTAGATGCACAGTCACCAATCGCAAATATACTGGGCTCGTCCAGGGTTTGGAGATCTTCGTTCACCAAAATTTGATTAAACTTGTTGACCTGAAGCCCAATGTCCCTAAGCCAGTCTGGAGCCTTTATCCCAGCCGTCCATATTAAAATATCTTTTTCCAAGTGTGTGCCACTCTGTAGTAGAAACCCCTCTTTCGTCACGGCTTTTATAAAGCAATTGGTTTTCACTTCAATCTTTCTCTTTTCAAGTTCCTTTGTGGCAAAGGTGGAAAGAGATGGATGACCACCTCCAAGGATTCGAGGACCTCCTTCCATGATCGTTATCTGAAGTTGGTCTTGGAAGAGGTTAGCACCATAACTTCTGAGACTGCAGATCGTATGATGAATTTCTGCAGCAAGTTCTACACCCGTGGCCCCTCCTCCCACAATACCAATTCTTAGCCTAGGTACAGCACTTGCACCCAACGATACAGCCAAAGCCTGACTGAGAATCTTCTTTCGGAGGAACTCTGCATCTTTCGGAGTGTCCAATTTTATGCAGTTCTCATCAACTCCAGGGGTTTTAAATGAGTTTGAAATTCCTCCCACAGCCATGACTAAAGTATGTGTTTTAGATGGTAAACCAATGTTGCAACTTTATAGTGGTCTTACATACCTAATGTATCATATTGCATTTCCCTAGGCCCACTAATTTGCTTTCCCTCAAAGTCTACAATAGGGCCTATTTTTATCAACTTTCTCTTTCGGTCCAAGCCATTCATCCATCCAAACTGGAACTCATATCCGGTCGTGTGTCCATGAGAAAAATAGTTGAGCTCATCTTCCCCTACACGTAAATCAATAAAGAATTACAATTACTGACACTGTCTCAGACTTGAGATGAGCTGAGCTGTACCTGTGTTTAATGAGCCAGTCGCTACCTTTGAACAATTAACATTAAGTGATTTGATTGTCAATATGTACTTCATTTGAACCTACTTCGTGTAGAAGGGGTTTCCAAATGTGCGTAGGCGACCCATCCACAAGTGTAGGGAGAGCTAACCTCTTTTTCCCCAGGCGTTTTCCCAAATGAGTGACCAATTCCAATCCCCCAGCCCCTCCCCCAACGACAACTATTTTCTGTACCAACACGATCAAAATTGTACAACATGGTCAAGTATAATTGATGACATGCTCTTACCTGTAATGTACTTTGCATTTTTCTGTATAAACCACACTAAAGGGAAGTGGTTGAACCATGCATTACAAATTCAAATTCACGACTTTACGTGCCTTTAGTAAATTTTACACCCTGTAGATCAATTAGTCTGCTAACGTTAAAGGGCAATAAATTAAGTTCCTAGCTGTTTTGTTTTGCACAGCAAAGCCAGTAGGTGTGGATAGTCAAAAACTGAAGCAATTAACTGTTGATGTGTGGTGATAATGGAAATGTGTGGTGCAATATACGTGGGAATCAAAATGCGATGAGATTAAGATGATACAATCAAACTGATATTGACAGTGTCAAAAAATGTTAATGCCTATTATAACTCGAACACAAAATAAAATTTCAAGACGTACAATCAAATTTTCTCACCGTATGAGATAGATTGATTTATTTTTTGCCCAATGTAATGTACCAACCGGTTCGAGTCATGTGCTCTCATACTGTACATGTCTTGCGTGTGCTCAAAGGGTTACTTTAGTGTAGTGGAAAACTCATTCAGAAAGCTAAAGATTAGAAGACTATAGAGAAAATTGCATCACTTTCTCATAATGTCACACGACATCCCTCCCAATATTTATATAACATTATTTACACACAACTTAAATATCACAGACATGGCAAGATTTGTACGTTGATTCCAATTGTTCATTTATCCAAAATATGGTGACGGTCTGTGGCCTGGATGGTATGGACGATGATGGGGAGAGTAAGAAGACCCTGGGTGTTTTAAAACAATTGGAGGGGGAGGTGGAATATATCCTGAAGACACCACCCTAGAAGGAGCATGGCCTACATGACGATGTTGATATCCTGGAAATGTTCCACGATGATAGCCTTGACCGTGACCGTATGCAATGTTAGAATGCTGAATGGGACGACGGTGGTGATTATGCAGAGAATAGGGACGGGTAGGCGTTGGAAGGTGATGAGGAGATTCTGGGGCAAAATGATACGGTCTACTTTCGAAATAACTAGGTGTTGATTGATGGTGGAAAGGACTGCTGGGTGTATTTGTTAAGGGTCCTTGGTCGAATGGGTGAGCAAGTGTTACACCATGACTGACTCCGTGGACATTCTGGTAGGAGTAACTAGAGCCAGGACTGAAGGCACCCGGTGAACCAAGGTGGTTACTTGTAATCTGTGGAGAGCCTGAGAAACTTTTTCCATAACCAAGTCTGGTGTGCTCTAGACAAAAACAACAACGATTACTATCCACCTCTTTAACTTCTTGGAAGACCAGACGTACCTTGAAATCCTTGAGGATGAACATGTGACAAAGAGGATAAGGATTTTGCGTGATGGGGGCCTTCATGATCGTAACCTACAGGATGAAAAAAGGGCCTAAACCAATCCTAATTATATTGAAGCATGTCATACCATATCTGATGCCATTTGGAGAGTGAGTGACTCCTCCAAAACTTCCATCTAAGATCCCATCAGAAACTTTATATCCTCCTGATACGACAAAAGCCTGGTCCTGTTGTCCAAGCGAGTGAGGTCCTTGGAGTCTTTGGAATCCGTGCCCAGGAGGGTTTGCAACAATGATATCGTTGACATCATTTACATCTGCAGACAGCACAACTCCCTTCCTCAGATTTGTCCTACTCCTTTGTCGGGCTGCTTCACAGGGTTCCGGGGTAGCCAAGATCGCTACCATTATAGGCCCCATTATCTTGAAAAACTGCAACAAAGGCACACCAGTTAGCTTTATAAGTTCTTCCATCCACGTCTTTACAGTACAGTACCTTGCGGAAGTGTTATTTGTCGGCAATTATAATCTTATTTACATCCCTGACTGAACATATTCTATTCTTGAATTACTTTCATTGTTTCTCACTTTTGTCAGGTTCAACAATTATGTATTGCATATGCGCAGCAAGGTCTTTTTAAAATAAAAGTTCTCTTGAAGTAATTCTGAGGCTCCTTGTGCTCACTCACTTGAAGAAAAATAAGTAATGGCAAGTCCAAAGAAAAGACAGAAAAGAGGCGAATTGAGACGAAAAGTTTATTCTCATGAAACATTGTCTCAACTGCCCGTAATGATAGTTATTAATGTGTCAACGTTTAAGGACTATTGTGAAACAGGCCGGAAGACCCAGCCTTGCTGCATAATATGGATGCACACACGAATTTAATTAAATTACGTTTTATAATTAATTATTTGTGATGATCTACTTCCTTCCATTCACAAATTCAGCGGCCCTTTTCTTGTTAATTTTAAAAAGAGTATGACACTTTTTCGACGAATATATAAAAAAGATAGACATGCATGCATAATTTTTCCATTATTAAGCTGTCTGCAGTACCTTTCCCTTTCGGACGACAAGAAGTCACATCATATTGGTCCCTGACCTGAAGAGATCCCTACTTTGATAAGGCAATTCTAGTTGCCCATTTGATTAGTAGACTTAATCCGCAAATTGCTTAAATTAGAAACACTTTCCTTGCTTTACATCTTTGAAGATTCCACTAACAAGTTGAAAATATGCGCAACGTAGCGATGCTTTACTGAGCCCAATTTAAAAATGTAATCTAATGAACTTGCTGGTTTACTTTATCTATAGAAGACGTTTAAGGTTTTCTGTTTTACTTACGAAAAACTTTCCCATGCTTCCTTCCGAATGAGATTGAAAATCCGACGCACTTTAATTCACCGCAGAAACTTCATGCAGAAACGCACGTGCACCACTTTACGCAATTATTTGCCTTTTCACTTTTGTTTTTTGAATGTGATGTGGTTACGCTTCATGAGGTTTCAATACAAGAGTGGTCACTTCTTCTGCGGCAGATCGATCAAATCTTGGGACCCTCTTATAGTATAGTTAAACCTCTCAAACTCAAACTA
>JAQIWU010003094.1:0-10379 GCA_034696445.1 Isotomiella minor
CCCAGCATGTCCTTTGGAGAAACGTAAATGGGGAATTGGACAACATTAATCTTCGTCCGAGGATGTTTGTACTTAAAGTCGGTAAGAAGAGATGTAACTTACAATGTAGGCTTTTTCTGCAATGTAAGAATTTTTAAGCTTCCTTTCTTCCATAGGTACTAACAATGTCAACATCAATTTCCCTGAGTTGGTGGATCAAATTTTCATGGGTGTGGAGGCAAACGTGGCCGCAATTCGACAGAGAGTTCCATCGGCTAAGATCCTGGTCCTCGCCATCCTTCCACGCATCTCGGCGTCGGAAACGGAATTCGTTGAAAGGATCAATGCCAACATCGCAAGGCTGGATGATGGAAACATGGTAAGGTACCTCAACATGCGGGACACTTTCTACCGTGGGAATGGCCAATTCAATACCGAACTCTACGACCAGGACTTGCTTCATCTTTCAAGTGCAGGCTACACCGCTTGGCATGGGGCTATGGATCCCTTGTTTCAACAAATGTGGAATTCATAAACTAACCCGTATTTTCCACGTTGCAACAGAGTTAACAAATAAATCATAATTCGCAAATAGATTCGTATGTCATGGAGGCATGGACACCTCATCATTACCTCAACAACGTCAACTTGACATGTCTCAATGTGCCCCACAAGTTTATTTTGATCATATGTGATGACGATGACTGTGTGTGTGTGTGTGGATGGGAACTCGTTTTGCTTTGAGACTCTCTCTATCTCTCTCAGTACAAGTCAGCACACGTAAAGAAAAGTCAGCTGCGGAGCCTTTTTCTGTTCAGAAACAAATCCACGATTACAAATAATCGTTTTAAATTCTAATTGAGTCTTAAAGTCTCAGTTTTCTTTAGTTCAACCCCACCGTTGTTATACCCTGGAAGTAAGTAAGCAAGCATTTCTATAAACTTTTTGGATTCATTTCTTTCCTTCATAATACATTGGCAACTTTAATATTTATCCTCGAGTCTGTCAAATGTCCAAATTTTTATTAATTGTTTTGTTGTCCTTGCTTTGGAGTCTCTCTCTCTCGCTTTGTCAAAAATAAATCACGCTTTTATTTTAAGCCATTTAGAGTGTTAAACATTTAGAGTAGTTGTTATTATGGAATTCTTACTTTTTTGTACGTTTTTTGGACTCTATAGAGGATGGACATCAAGGACGTAAAACTTGTGGGTCTTACTGTCCATTCAACTCACAAGGATTCTTCTCCGTCTGCCGTTAAATGGGAACCAGAGGAGTTATCAGCATCATCAACTTCATTTGGGAGGAATAATGATGAGACAGACACAAAAGTCTTTCCAACAAGAAGAACGGACGTATTGCCACCTGGTGACCCCCGGAAAACACCAACCATCATTGGTCTGCAACTCCCATGTGGACACACTCTGGAGAACCCCTCCGAATTGGAAACTCTATTTCCTGAGAGGTACAACTGCCCTGTACTAGTCTCCAAGGAATGTGGGCGAGGTCACGTGTGCAAAGTGGCTTGCCACAATACCACATTCAAATGCTATACAAAGATCAAGGGACCTCTTCCTCCTCTCCCTTCCTGCACCCATCCTCTCCCTAAGAATAAGAAATGTTGGCAAGTGGACCCGACCCTTGGTCACTTCCTTTGTCGCATTCCGAGGAGCCTCAAAGTCAAATGCCCAGCTGGACAGCACGTACTCAAGGCTCCCTGTCATCTAGTGAGTAGGGTGAAGGGGATGAGGCCGGAGGAGAGGAACCAGGTTCCCCTACCCGTCTGTGAAGAACCCTTTCACTTCAAGTGCAAGAGGGGGGAACACAATCAATCCCTGCCTTGCCATAAGAGGTCTCGGACGAGTGACTATGGTTGCAAGGTTAAGCTGACGAAGACGCTGGACTGTGGACATGACGTAAGCTTTCCTTGTGCTCAGAAGAAGAAGGTCACTTGTGGACAATGTAACCGTTCTCAGCTTCGTTCGCCGCCTCCACCTACCCATGTTGCCCAAAGTGACATGTCAGGCTCCATGCCCAGCTATTCAAGGTCAACTGAGGATGATGATGATGAGGAGGACCTTGTTCCTGAAGCGCCTTCTTCCAAAACCAAAAAATTGGAGATCCCTCTCCCTTGTGGTCATACCCTGGAGAACCCTACCGACTGGCAGCGTAGGTTCCCCAGTTGCACTGCGGTAGCTCCCAAGGAATGTGAGCGGGGTCACGTGATCCGAGTGACATGCAACACAAACATGTCCCAATTGAAGTGTAGTGCAATAATCGAAGGAGCTCCTCCCCCTCCTTCCTGCCCGCATTATGGAGAAGGAAAGTTCCTCGCTTACC
Organism: Isotomiella minor; assembly: GCA_034696445.1. Taxonomy (NCBI): domain Eukaryota; kingdom Metazoa; phylum Arthropoda; class Collembola; order Entomobryomorpha; family Isotomidae; genus Isotomiella; species Isotomiella minor. The sequence goes on from JAQIWU010003094.1 coordinate 2,317, forward strand.
CGAGGAGGTGCCATGAAGTGGACATGACCCTGGGTTATTACCTCTGTCCCAACATGAGAAGGACGGAAGCCAAATGTGCAGCTGGGGAGCACGCTTTCAAGGCACCCTGCCACCTAGTGGCAAAAATGAAGAGTTTGACTTCTAAGCAGAGGAAAGCGATTTACAAACAGCCATGTGAAGAACCCTTTCAGTTAAAATGCAAGAGGGGGCTGCACAACCAATCTGTGCCCTGTCACAAGAGGTCTCGGAAGGATAGTTCTACTTGCAACGTTGCGTTGACGAAGAAGCTGGACTGTGGACATGATGTGAGCTTCCCCTGTGGCCAGACGAAGGAGGTGACTTGTCGAAAGTGCCCCCAACAGTTTCCTCCTCCATCTTGTACCCCGGCAGGAGTTGTGGTGCCTCCAGCTGTTGCTAACCAAGTTCAAAGGTCGAGTACCGAGAATGATGAGACCCTACTTATGTCTTCACAAGCAGTCCATCCTCGCCGTTCTGCGGAATCCATACTGAGCGACATCTGGGCTTTTATTGGGAGGGATGACGGACGGTATGTAGATTACAAGCACTACCTATTTAGGTCCGTACCAAACTTGTTACCCTCGAACTCCATTTGTGGACTTGACGCTGAGAAGGAGGATGTCATTGTTGGAAAGTTGCTCCATCGCTTGGTGCAGCAAGGAATGGAGCCGAATGAAGATGACGATAGCCGAATCAGAGTGATAATGAGGGTCGTGAAGACTGCCTCCGTTCTGCATCATCTCTTTTCCCAGTGGAAGTATTTGGCTCCCGCTGCTGAAGGAGGAGGAGAGCGCCGGATGGTTGTGATGGAATCCATAAAGAAGATTGTTGAAACCTGCTACACCAACGTTGAGAATAAGACCAGTTACAACGATAGAGAGACGGAGCTACGAAGCATTTGCAGCGCCATCTTTCGGCAGATATGTGGATGTTATGTTGAATGGGGGGCAGTTGTCACATCCAAAATGGGCCAGCTCCTCACCGACAGTGATATTGAGAGAGACAACAGCAGAGGAGGTACCATGTATGAACTCATCTTGGAATTAAGCGATGCCTTCTTAGAAAGTGTCTGCCAGAATCCCTTACACAGCGACGTGGAGTTTTGCGTTGAACTCGTGAAGGGATTGGTAAGGGAAACATGAACCCAATTCAAATTAAAAATTCAAAAAGTTAAATCATGATATTTGCTTTGTTTTTATAGAGTAATCCAGAAGTTAAAAAGGCCGTGATCTGGGCACTTCTGGGAATTTTGGCTACCCTAAAAGATCCAAGTAGTGCTCTGGAAGTTGGGAAATGTTGTGGAGATCTGATTTCTGAGTTGCTTGATGTTTTAGACATTCCATTCTCGGTAAGTGGTAGAAGCTGTTGAAAGTACCATTAGAATGAATGGTCTTGTATTTTCCATTTATACAGCAAGTTGCTGGAATAGTTGAAGACGATGAGTTTTTTGCGTGGAAGACATGTCTCAAGAGTGTTTTCCCAAAGCCGAGTGACATGTTTGAGATTAACTATCGGATAAAGAATCCAAAGGCAAAGGCTTGGTTTAGAGGACTGGAAGTGGACAATCCGACCAGAACAGAGTTTAGAGACTTTTATCGTCTCGCCCCTAAACCAGATGAAGCAATGTTGATGACGTTGGATGTCTTGAAAGTGGAGGGTCAATCCACCTCCGTTGCAAACAAGACCGAAAACCTATCTGATTCTACCCCTTCCCAATTTTCCGTTGGTAGGGGTGGTGTTAACAGCAGCGGTAACAAGCGCAGCAGTGATAACCGCCATGGGAACATGGATAAAAGTAAGAGAACCAAGATGTTGCCGTTGTAGTTCTAAAAACCTATCTAAGATGTTGATGGAAATCAGCAATCGTTTGGAATTGTTAGGGATATGGATTCCTAAATAAAACGGTATGGATTGTTGCACAAGGACACTTTTTTTTAAAATGACCAAATGTCTTCCCGTTACGATGTGATAGTATGTCATGATATTTGTTGTGCACTTCACTCAAAATAATTCCAAGTTGCCCCACAAATTGTTTCAAACATTGCAACATAAAATATGCGTGCGTCTCAAAATTCCCCCAAAAAGGAAGGAGTCAAATGGCCCTAGAACTGTCGCATTTTTGTGGACTTTGGTTTTAATTGTTTGCATCTTTTTCAACGCTTTTGTTTATGGAAGGAGTTTCATTAAAGCCATTTTCAGGTAAAATGTGTAAGTATAGTGATACCCGTTTATATGATGTAATTCCGGTTTATTAGGTATATCTACCTAATAAATCTGTTGCATCATTCAACTTGCCCCAATTTGGATCTTGGCACTACAACAGCAAAAGTGAACATTCCAATTATTTATTACACCTTTCAATACAATGCAGGCTACATTGTTTCCCTGGTAAAGACAAAGGTCAACATAAAAAGGCTCATTCACTTCCCCAGGGATAAAAAACGAATTTGTGCTTTGTACAGGCATTACAAGTTTAAATGTAAAGTGCGCTGTTACCATCTCCTTTCTCTGCAAGCAGTCTGTGGTGATGGCTTTAAGCAGCACAGCTATGCTCACCAGGATATATGCTCATATCCACACTGCTTGTTTTACAGTTGCATTGCTCCTACCACCCTTCCAGCTCCACTCAACTCAGTCTGTTCACATGTGTTTGTAATAGATTTCTTTTTTAAGCAGCAATTTTAAATCCAACTTAAAAATTCTGAAGCAACTATTTTAAATAAAAACAGTAATAAACTCCTCCTTCATTTGACGCACGTTGGACCCAGGCAGTCAAAAAATCTGTGGTATGGTAAGAAATTTTTCCTACGCCTACGCCCCTTCTGTCGTTGTCAATAACCGTCACTACTTCCTGAGTCCCGGGGGACCCTCCTCTTCTCACCATCGTGTTTTCAGAGGTTTGTAATGTCTGACCGGCCTTGTGACTGTAATGCTGGACTCCTCCCTCAGTGACCACCCACGGTGGAGGGCATTTACAAGGCAAAAATCGGCCAAAGGAAAGGAGGAAAGCAATGGCATGAGAGTCTAGGAGGAGGGAGGAGGAGGGGGACCCCAGGAGGGCACAAACAAGGAAACCCATCGGCTCAGTTATAAGGGAGGGCAGGAAGGCACTGACAAGAGAGTCCAGGATGGCACTCCCAATGGAGAACACGAAGGAACTCACAATGGGGGCCGTAGGCTCAAATCAAAGGGAGTCGAGGATTGCACTCAGAATGGAATCTATGGGCTCATGTGCAATGTACCTCTAATTTTTACAGTTGTTCCCTTATGGACTCCCTTGTCAGTGTCCTGTGGAGTTAGCTTAGTCGCACAAGACGGTTGTGGCGTTTTCAAGTCTCATGTCTGATATGGACAAACTCAAAATCTTCCACTTTATCGCAATTCGTATCTGTATCAGTTGTTCAAAGGTGTTCTAACTCCACAGGTTACAGCAGCATGGGGCGACGACAGCGAATTGATCGTGACAGGAAAAGGAAGCAAGAGAAAGAGCGGCAAAGAATTAGACAAAGAAATGACGCTTTAAGAAATGAAGACAATTTGCGTAGGAAACTTCGCCGCAGAGAGGTACGACAATGCGAACGCCAAGCACAACGGCATGTAACGCCCGACAATCTTCCTCTCACCACTTTAAGAGGGCAAAGAAGTAGAAATGCAGGTCTTTATTAATGTTTTGATTGCGTCCTGTTTTTACTAAAGCCAATGTTCCATATTCCATTCAAGGGCGACTCAATCGGTCAACCATATACAACAGCTTGTTGTCAAAGTTCAACCAGTCGATGAGAATGTCCCCTTCCTTTGTCTGCTCCTGCTGCGGGGGACTTTGGTACCTAGCATCGCTTAAATTGCTGACGGAAGAAGAAATTGTTGAGATGGAACTAGAGGAAGACTTTGTCGAAAAAATTCTCTGTGTTCCTCAGAATATTGTGGCACAAACATGGCGCAAGGATCCCAATCGCTTTCGTTGGGATGCATTTGGAAATCTTGATGAAGAGTGGAATGGACAGCATTACTTTTGCACGACCTGCCATGCAGCCATTAAAAAGAAAACCATACCAAGGCTGGCTTTATCCAACGGTTTAAAATTTCCGACAGTCCCCGAGGAGTTGAAGGTACTTTGGTCAGAAAGTTTGTGGGGGTGGAAATCAATCATTATTAATTAGTGTCAGTAAATTTGTATTTGTCTCTCAAAATTAATTGTCCCCAATGCCGAGATTCAATTGTGACTTTCAATAACTCAATCATGTTTTATGTTACAGGGACTCTCCCAGTTGGAAGAAAGGCTAGTAGCAGCAAGACTTCCGTTCATGCAAGTTCGATTGATGGGGCCACAGAGGCAGTTTCTTCTTCGAGGAAACGTAGTCAATGTAGAGAACAACTTAGACGTATGTGCAAAAACTTTGCCCCGAAAATTTAACGACACCAGTGTGGTGCAAGTCTACCTTATGCGAAGGATGAACTACCAACATCCATACATGTCAGCTGCCGTGCGTCCCCTCAAAGTGTACAAGGCTGCAAAATACCTGCTCAGCACCGACCTGTACAAGGAGCATGGAATTAAAGAGTCCGACGACTGGAAACGATTCTCAGATGGTACCCAACCATAGTAAATGTGTAACATAGTAAATGTGCCCAACTTCATTAAATCACCCTTTGCATTTGTAGATGACGAGGTTACATTTTATGCGGACGTGAGTGATGTACCCCTGCAATCGGATGAGGGAGAAGCCAGTTTCGATGGTTAGTCTACCAATACAATTTACCCCAGTATTATCAACATACATGTTCTTAGAATCAACATTCTCATCAAATCTTGGGGGCAACGAGGAGCTATTCTATACTATTGATCATTTGAGGGATAACCCTTCACAATTTCAAAACGGCCAGGGTTCCAATGCCACAGGTAATTTGATTGGGGATTAGTTGTTACATGGCATTAAGTGCTGACATTCGACTGCACCTTGCCCTACAGATGATAACGAACCTGACAGTGATGAGGAAGAGGGAACAGATAGCATTGTACAAATTCCATGCAATGAAACCCTCGTGTTCAATGAGACCAGTGAACTCTCGGCAATGCGGCTCGCTCCTGCACAAAGAAATACGCCTATTCCCCTCCATTTGGATACTGACGCTGAAAGGCTTTCCTTTCCCTCAATTTACTGCGGGGAAAAGCAGACGATTAGGCAGGGCGTCAAACTTACTTACACCGACATTGCCAAGTCGGAAATCAGGCGGTATGAGAGACAAGGAGCGACACCGTGGAAAGTTTTCTACTCCTTCAAAACGTCCCACAACGAAAAGCTGCGTAACGCTATGAGGATTTGCATGAGACGAAGAGTTGGAAAGGACCTAACAGCTATGCAAGCCCTGGACAATCACTGCACGGATAGCCTCATTAAAGAAGACGAGGGCTACGCGGTATTTAGAAATGTTCGATCCTCACCAGCCTACTGGAGACAAAGAAAGAAGGATGCAATCGCTATGGTGCGGCAATTGGGGACCTGCACATTCTTTTTGACGCTTTCTGCTGCAGAGACGAAATGGACGGAACTGCTAGTCATGTTGAAATCCATTCTGGATAGCGAAACTATAACGGAGGAGGCGGCTGGAAATTTAAACTATGCTGAAAAATCTCGACTTATTCAGTCGGAACCAGCGACATGTGTCCGTCATTTCGACCACAGATTCCGAGCTCTCATGACTCATTTATTGAAGAAGGAAGGTGGAATTTTTGGCTCCTACAAGTTGGCAGACCACTTCTGCAGGACCGAATTTCAAAAACGCGGATCCCCACATTCGCATGGTTTGTACTGGCTGGAGAATGCGCCTAAGTACGACCCTGCAAATCCAGCGTCGATTCCTGACTGTATTGAGTTCATCGATGAGTTCATAACATCCGCCCGTACTGATGACTGTCCATCCTCTTCCCCTTGCCCAATTACGTATCAACTACATAAGCATTCATTCACGTGCAAGAAGAAAGGAGGACAAGGAGATGAGTGCCGTTTTGGGTTTCCTAGACCACCTCTAGACGAGACGATGATACTACTTCCCTTGGCCAAGGATACACCGAATGATGAGAGAGAAAGGCACGAGGAAACGTACAAATCAATGCGGGAACAATTTAAAGACCCGTCGATCTTCGGTCCCAAGTTCATGGATGACATCCCTTTTGACCAATTGCTAACCCAATTGGGCCTTGAAAAAGAACAATACCTTTTGGCCATTCGAAGTTCCATCAACAGGGCTACTGTGTTTTTGAAAAGAAGCACCAATGCAATGTACATCAACAACTACAACAAAGAATTACTCCATGCCTGGAACGCAAATATGGACATCCAATTTGTCCTTGATCCATACGCATGTGCTACATACTGCCTCAGTTACATGCTCAAAAGCGATGGAGGCATGTCCGCAGCCATGAGAAAACTGAGCAGAGACATCAAAAGAGGCAATGTTGCAGCGAAGGAAAGGATGAAGAAATGGGGGAAGTTGATCATAAACGGGTCCGAAATTTGCGCACAAGAGGCTGCAGCTTTTCTACTCGGACTTCCAAATACCAACAGTAGTCGAGACGCAGTATACGTCAACACTTGTCACCCAGATCAAAGGGTGGCCATGCTACTACCCAAGGACCAATTGGAAGCACTTGCAACCAACTCGCCAAACAGCAAGGAGGTCTGCTGCAAAGGGCTCATTTATCGGTATGAACACAGGTCACCTGATTTAGAGGAGGTTTGCCTAGCCGATTTCGCCTGTAAATTTACACAAATGGGGTCACCAAGTCAATCGACGAGTGGAGAACAAAATGTCGACTACATAGAAGGTAGGCAACACATTTTAGTTAGGGCATCTTTAACCCCTTCTCTCATTTTTTAAAGTCACCCCTGATGATGAAGCAGAACAAGTGGAGATGGCTGGAGAGGTCGGGGCAGAACAGGAGACTGTACAAACCCCAGACGAACTTTACAGCCGGTGTCGGCGGCGAGGGAGACCACGGATTTTGCGATTTAGGGGGTACTCAAAGAAGGAAGACCCAGAGAATTATTGGAGGGAACAATTAATGCTGTTCTGCCCGTGGAGGAATGAGGAGGCAGAAATTGTCAACCCACCGGATGGCATTATACAGAAAGCAATGGAATTCCTGGACACCATTTTGCACAACTCAAACGACTACTACACTGACAGAAATTTTGACGAAGCATTGGTCAACGGTATTCTCCGTGAAATGGAACAAGAATTAGACGAATTGCAACGTGGAACCTCTGCAAACCCGGAATTTTCCGAACAAGATGATCTTTTCGCACAAATGACCCTTTCTGCAACTCCCGGTACCATTCAACGGGATATTCAAAAAATCCTCCCTCCACGCTTAATTCAAGAGGAGGATTACCTAACACTTATGAGATCGCTTAACGACGAACAGCGTCAATTTGTCCTCAGCGTCTTGCACGACCTGAAGGTTGGTCGCACCCCATTCCACCATCTACTAGCAGGAGGTGCTGGTACTGGGAAGTCGTTCGTCATCAGCGCCATAGTTCAAAGCTTCTTACGATATGCCATTAGTCAACCAACAACTGCAATCGACAACATTTGTGCGCTGGTCACTGCCCCAACGGGAAAGGCGGCGTTCAACGTTTTTGGAATGACACTTCACGCAGCCTTCCGTCTGCCTCCCAATCAATATGGGGGAAAGTTAGGGGACTTGGAAGACGGGAGACTGAACACACTACGCAACCTTTTTGCGGATCTTCAGCTCATTATTATTGATGAGATCTCCATGGTCAGTTGCAAGATGCTGTACGATGTAGACCAGCGATTGCGCCAGATATTCTGCACCGATGACGACTTCGGAGGAAAAAGCGTATTGGTCGTAGGAGATTTCCATCAGCTTCCTCCTGTTGGTGGGGACTACGTGTTTTACCCTCCCAAGCATCTTTCCCTCGGTCGAATTGCTGGTAACTACCTTTGGGACAACTTTGATTATTTCGAGTTGCATGAAATTGTTCGACAACAAGGGCAGATCCCATTCATCACGGCCTTGA
>JAQIWU010003095.1:0-10375 GCA_034696445.1 Isotomiella minor
CAATAAAAATGATGCCTGCAATTCGGAAGGATTGCTAAATAGAACGGAAGGTGTGGCAAAGGAGAATCTAGATCTTCAGAGCTTCTTTAGGTCTTTGGTGGTGGTGTAACCGAAACTAATGATCAGAAACAAAGGCAATCATAATCACATACATAATGGTGCTCAGACACGAAGCTATTAACTTAATTTAACTCTAGCCTGGTGGATATAAATTTAATTGCTCATTACCCTTTGCACCTCCTCTCCTGCAAACTTCGGGTGTGCAGAAGAGCAGAAATTCTATTGTTTTTTTTATTGCATGAATGGAATCAAGTAAAATGGCAGGAATTGGAGCGAAGCAATTCAGGATTTGATGATGGATAATCTAATTCAAAAATTGTCTCACCTTCCTGAAGAGGCAAAAGTGCCAATGTCACAAGAGTGAAGAGTGGTTGTGCTGCCGTTATTCTCTCCTGGATTTAAATTTAATTTTGCAGTTTCGATGTTTTCATGTAGAACACAGAAAATTGGTGACATTCATTTAGAACAAAGAACTACGGGACAAAAATTAGAAGAATTCAATGAAGATAAGCTTAAGTTTTCATTGTTTTAATCGTTCTTTTCTGCAATTCAGGTTTTTGGCTGCTATAATACTTAATCGCCTGGTTGGTTGGTTATATTCAATCCAATCGCCACTGCTTTGAATGGATAAGTACAAAGGCATTTGGCATAACTTCTAGACTATTTCATCATCTTCCATTCATGAAACGAAATAATGGACCATTTCCTCAGGTATCTGCATCTTATTTACGAAAGTGTCGAGAAAAATAAATCGGCGGATGAATTTGACAAGTTTGGAAACCGTGAGATTTGGTTCAAACTCCAAAGTTTTAATTAAATAAGCGTGAAATGAGAATGCAAAATGTACGATTCTTAGGTATTCATCCATGAGTGAAAGCCTAATCAGTATCAACGCAGATGGATAACAAAAAAATCTAAAATCTTCCTCGTCCTCTCTTCTTCTTTTCTTCGTGGTCACTTTTTAACATAATTAATGCAATCACTCTTTCCTTTCACAGCATCATCATTTCGTCGTCCTCTATTGAAATTGGTAAAGAAGGTACCTGGTAGCCTGCCTGGGCATTATAAAAGCTATAAAAAAGGTTGAAGATGGATTGGATTGACGGTTGTCTGGTTTTTGTGCCTCCAACATTTTTTGGTGATTCACTCACAGAACAGAAGTGGTGGTGGTCGATCAATGATATTTTTATACAATTTTTATGCAAGCAAAGCAAGCCGTTTGGTGTTTTACACAAGCGGAATTTGTTTAGACAAGATAATTTTTTATGCTTTCTGTTCTTTCACGGATCTCTTTCATCTTGCATTGCTTACATCTTCGGTAATCCAAGTGAAATTAAACAGACCCAAGAGACGCTTTGATTTAGGTAGAAACAGACAAGACAAAAGGATTTGTGGATTTAATGATGCATGAATCACAAGGCAAAATTAAATGCAAACAGAAAAGAAGAAACAGACGATGGTTTCACGGTTAAATAAAGTCTAAGAGTGCTAATTATTAATTAATGCAAGTTCATACTATTTATTGTACAGGATTTTGAACAATGCCCGACTGAAATTGTCTCAATCAAAGTTTTCTGCGTATAAAAGCAAAGTCAATTTCCATTTCCGCGCACCTTTGCTCTGCAAAGACCGCAATTGTTTTGTTTAATTTGCACCTCTATGCGAACTTTAATAAGAGGTAACTGTTCTAAACTTAGCTTCCTTTACACGCACAAAAGGTATGTTTAGCTTGTGCTAACTGAACCAACTAACGGTTCCAAACTCTAAACACCATCCTCCCGTCTGTAACTCACCCCATTTCCTGTCCACGCACTGTGTAATTGCAACTGCTGTTAAAGAATGCCTAGAATTATGAAATATTCGCAGCCAGTGAGACTTTGTATACCCACACGAACAGTATAAACAAAGTAACCGTGAAATCCTTCGATAAACTGCGAGAAGAATTGCACATTATTTGATTATGATAATTTAGCACAGGTTTTTTCTGCAATACTCGCATCCTCACACACTTTACACTTTTACCCCCTGCAACAGGTTAAGGGATTCATCATTTGGGTTAATTATGCAAAGCAAAACGGACGTCTGAGCAGAATTGATTTCCTTTGGCCATCAACAACAAGAAGACTCACACTTTTTCTACAAACTCCAAGTGGGGGTTTCCATTTTCACGCTCAGCATCAAAAAATCAAACATTTTGAAGAAGAAGACACACAAAGAAAGTGAAGGAAATTCATTTCATCGCTTGTTAACACGAATTGACGGTTGGTCGTGAAGATTCATTTCGCGATATTAAATTAGCCAACATCATCAGACCACAACGCACAGTTTGATGTGATGTGATGCAATAATGTCAACAGTAGCAGTGGAGTGTAAAAATTTAAATTGACATTTGCATCCCTGCATTTTATTCATTCCTTTTTTCTGAATGGGAAAAAAGATTAAAAAATCTTTTAATGGAATTGAATAAAGTGCTTAACCCAAATAAACTAAAGCTTCTGTAGTTCTGTTGAGTCTTTAGGGTTGTTGTTCAAGCAAAGCAAAACAGGATGATAATGAGATGTGTCATCATTTGTCATAATTTAAACTGCACGGCTCTAAACCTTTTAATTTTAAAGTTACCATAAATAGAAACCCATTAAAAATTATGCTTCACTGAAACTGACTTTTCTCTCCGGCAAAGTCAGTCAGAAGAAGAGAAGAACTGAGCTCATCACATTCATGATTATTTAATTGTTTAGCAAAGATCGTTGACACCACTTTTGTTTGGTTAAGCTTGAAGTTGAAGATCAAATAAGTTTGGAAGAAAGAAAAACATCGAGACAAGATTAAAACCTTCAGTCAGTAACACTTCTTTAAGCAAACACAATTTTTTTAAAGACTTCAGCAGGTCTGCATAAATATATCCGACGCATGTTGCACCCACAACTTTTGACATCTTTTCTAAACCTGACTTTTTTTTATCCTTCATTTCATGTGTCAAATTGGCTGACTGACTGGTATATAAACCACTTTTCTGTAAGTTAAGAATGCTTTAGGTGGAGTCAAAGTAAATGAACGGATAAGCATAAAATAGAAAAGTGACTGATGGTCTCGGCTCATCTTCTTCATCTTATCCTAATAATTTAAGTGACAGGGGCAAGATCGCCAACTCCCTTTTCACTTTTCTTTCTGGATTTTTGGACATGTATTTTCTGCTTGAGTGTGCAATACAAGGTGTGAAAAAATGTGACTGGTCACAGGTATTTGGTATTGCATCCAATGGACAATAAAACGATGTCCACCTCCAACTTTGCACTATCTGTGAATTCGGGAATAAAAAATGGTTATGGCGAAGGGAGGGAGAAACTGGTTTTGATTTGATTTGATTATCGGTAAAATTCCTGCACTTTTTTGTTTTCTTTATTCGCAACGAATTTTAGAATAGAAACAAAGTTGGTGTGAAGAAAAGAGAAGCTGATTGATTGCTGCCAAAACACAAATTAATCATCGTAATAATCTGATGATAGTCTTCATTCGTCCAAGATTTCTCCTCAGGGAAGTAGAGTAGAGGGTAGAAACTGTGTGATTTTAAAAGTTGCAAAAACTTTATTCCGTCTTCGAAGTTCACACATTTCTGTGAATCTACTAAATTGACAGCAGGAAAAGCAATCATGTTGCCGCAAGCCTGTAAAAAGTGAATCGTTTAATTTTGTTAACCTCAGAAAATACTGAATTGACAGACTGATGATGATGATGATGATGAACTGTACTTTGTTTATGCGGGCTTGATTAGCCTTTTGACCATATTTTTTCACATTTGATTATTATTTGGTGCACCCGTTTTTTGTACAGATAAAGGAAGGTTAATTAATTGGTAGTCTTTCTTTAATGTTGCCTGCTACCTGACCTCATATTCATTGTAAATGGCTACCATATATCTATGTAATTTTTGCCCTAAATGTCCTACAGAAACTCCCGTTTTTCTCACCCAAACAAAGTAAGGCATCACAAAAAGTAACTGCCATTTTTGAAACAAAATCAGGTTCATTCTCATCATCCTTGATTGAATGTTTTTTTGCCTGCATTAACCTCATCATCATCCTTCTTAGCTAACTAACCAACCAACTAAACAACTCACTAATCAAGTCACTGAGCATAGAGAAGTAGATTGAGATTGAGAGTCAGTTTAATCAAGATCAGAAAATTGACTTGTTTTGCTAACACAGACAGACTTATGGTTCAGCCAGGTTTTAGATCACCTCACGTCATGGGAAAGAAAAAGAGTTATCGAATCCACTTTTTTCTTCTTCGAGTCGCGAAAAAGAAGTTGCGTGACAAGATAAACTATTGTCTAATCTAATGGGGACGAGTGAGTAGAATGGAATATGCATATGAATGAATCACTCATTCATTCCAATAAATTCAATCATCCTTCTTTCTTAATTGTGTGGGCTAATACGTCCTAAATTAAATTACCTTTGCTATCTAGCTTTCTTTACTTGTTTGGTGGGTACTCTTGTAGCATAATTCAAATTAAGATATTCACAAACAGTTAAGTGTGTTCAAGATATTGGTTGGATAATGTACTAAAGAAAGGTGATTAATTTGGTTGATTTAAACACAATCTCAATTAAAAACAAGGTCCAATTTGTAGATTCGTGGGGAATGCTATTGTGGAGTAGAATATATCCAATCGCAATCAGTTGTCAGTTAGTTTTGTTGGTGAGTCACAACTTGTAGACCGCAAATATATTTTTCAGAGTTTTAAAAATTGCAGATTGATCTGTGGAGCTCCATTCTTTCAAACAAGTAGAAAAATTGACATGATTTGATGATACTGGTTTGGCAGCTTTGTCTCTCTTTTTTTTTTAAAAAACGGAGTTTTAAAATGGCTACTTTTATCCCGTCTCGATATATTTGCACTTTCCGAGAACAGATGCAATCCAAAAGTCAATAATAATTGTGATTGCCATTCCTCTATGCATCCATCCTCTATGAATAAACAGTTCATTAGTCTTGTTTGTATTTGCAAAAACACTTTCAAAGTGGAAGCATCAGTCAGGCAGACCGTCTTTAATTTAATGTGGTGGAATTAATATTTTTCATTTGCAACATTTCCTGCAACTTTTGTTTGTGATGATGGAACTGAACCTCAAGAAAAATATTAGGAATGTACCTTGTAACGAGATAAACCTTCCCCTCCCCACGTCGTCAGTAATTACAGGAGTAAAGTAAAATGCATGCATCCTGCAGGAAGAAAATGTGAATCCTTTGTGAGAAACAAACGAGTCAAGAGTAACAAACAAACCCTTTATTGTATTGGTTTGATATCGGATGGGAATTGAAAATGCCTTTCCTTGCTACCCTCCCGTACTTTAACTTTAGCACCTGGCACATTTCCCGTAGCAGAATAGCATGTTTTGCAAAACGGCATAAAAGTCTGACGAAGGAAATCATCATGCAACTCATGGAATAGCAAAAAAAGGAGATGAAATTGAACTTTAACTTTGTAAACTAGCGAAACATTCATTTCTTGTCGGACAAGAGGCTTTAATAGGTTCCTTCGTTTAGGTAGTTAGTCCATTATTATTGCCAATAATCGAAATCTCCTTACATCATAATTATAAGGAAGCATTGCATGGAATCCAACCAAACCATTTGGTCATTTTAAAAGCAAAAAATGTCGTTTAATTAAGCTCTGCTACTGTTCTCCTTTCACAAGACAAGAAGGACAAAATGTGACAATAAAAAACAGTCATTTTGATGATAATGACGTAATTCAATACGATGTAAATATATCAAAGTGTGAATCACTCCACTCACCCACTGATTGACTATACGGCCGTTATTCGATACCCGTTATTCAAACACGAAGTCTCTTTATTAAAAGCAAGCATTAAAAAACTATTACGAAGGTACACAATGGAATTGGCTCGGATTGACCCCTCCCATGCACTCTGTCTTAAACGTATTAATAAAGGAGATGGAGAAGGCGATTAAATTCCTTGTAACAAGCCGTGAGCACGTACTTCCTTTAAAGACTTTTTTATGCAGCTTAAATTATGACGTGTTCTCATAGATTACATAATAAATCCGTTGACAAAATGAGAATGACAGGTAGATAAGTGGGACAGAAGACGACATCCATGATGATGATTCGATGCCGATTGAATAATCCGGTTGACTACATTTTTTGCAGAAAAGATCTTAATGTCAATCAAACGAAAGGCGTGTCCTGTCCCCCAGAAGCTAAATATCTTTCTTTACTGCATAAAAATGTTTGACCACTTTGACTTTTTAACGATTATTGAAGTTGGATGTTGAAGACATGGGCCAAAGGAGATTTTAATCGGGATCGAAAATCAGATTAATTATCGCAGAAGCATTGAATCTAAATAACAAAACAATCGGTCATAAATTTGAGGACGTTGGTCTTCAGACGCTGCAAGGATTTTTTGTAACGCAGCTCGTATTTTTTAAATCCCACGGAACGAAATGAATTCCGACTGCATTCTTGAAGAAATTGCAAAATGAAAAGCACGTGAGTCTCTTGGAATTCACAAGTGGCTTTGGACTGAAGCTCATATTTCAAATGCAGATTAGAAAGATGCCATTAAAGATAGCAGAACTACTGCAGATGCATAATGCATGCAATATGCAATATTCATGGAGAAAGGATTCTGACATGAATTTGTAAAAGGCGTCTTTTTGAACACGATTTGAACCATAGCCATTTTTGCTTTGGAATACCTTGGAAGACCTCGCAAGTGTGTGATAATATTTGAACTGGATGAGATATGCCGTTGCAAAGTTGAGTGCCGATGAAATAGATTTGAACCGGAATGAATTAAAATAGATAAGTTGGTGAAGACCAGAAAATTTCCCAAATCTCCAATCTTCTGCACATTTGAAATGACCACTGAAAAATAATGCAAGAAATACTAATGCTGCCTTTCTCACCCGCCGTGATTTTTATGCAGTTTGAAATCAGTCATGAATTTTTTCAACATTTTTCCATGTTTTTAGTCAGGTTTTCCTTTTCTGTGAAACATAATGTGCAATGGAATATTAGCATGCACTTGAATTTATCATCTTGGAAGGAAGGAGATAATCATCTTTTTGGGCTGGACAAAAAACAAGTTGTTTGGTTTCATAGAAAAGCAAACTTTTTTGACGGATGAAGCAGCAACAATTGACCCGACCCATAGCCTTCTTTCTTTCTAGCAATTAATGATGCTGTTTTATTCAATTAAAAACATACGTGTCTACATCTTGGAAATCTTGTTTGGCATGCATCTATCCAATTTATCTCTGGATGAGGACAAAAAGTGACATGTCCCTTCCATTGTATTGTCATGCTAAAATAATTTGTCACCTTCTTCATCTTCCAAGAGATTAGGCCTTTCTTCGTGTAAAAACCTTTCTTTAAAATCCGATATAAAAAAAGTGAGTAATGATCAATCAATCGATATCGGCTTAGATTCAACGTAGCGTCATTCATGTCATCACCATCACCATTACATCCATGATACATGAAGAAATGAAATATTGCATAGTGCCCCAAGCAATGCAATCTTTTGAAGGAGAGTTGATTTGATGATTGCTCTTTTCTCTTCTCTTGAAATTGAAACTGAAATCTAGAAATTGCCAGTCCGAAGTTCTATCCTTCCTGCAGCCTAACAATTATTCCTCTCTCCCGACCTTTTGATCCTGATCGTTAGATAATAATTTATTTATTTTCTTCTTGGCATCACAATGCAAAGGCTTTAACGAGTCATCCAGACCATAAAGTGAAGTAAAAAATGTAATCCGATGAAATGAAGGATGAACTTTTGAACTCCAACTTTGGAAAAGCAGTGACAATTCTCTCAGGTTTTCTTTCTGTCACAAGTAAGGTTAAACTGCAATTAAATAATTTCTGACCAAAATAATTATTTTGACTTTATGTCATGTCTAGAATAAACTGATTTGATATAAAGATATGGATGCATGTGAAACTACTTGACTTGAAAGTCATTTAAAATGTTGCCTTTGTGTCATCCCTCTCACCCAACTCAGTCAATTTAGTCTTTGACTTTAATTTTGCGATGTAATTTTCTCACACTGCGTACAAAAAACGGTAGTGGGTGAGGTGAAGTGACTTTGCGTATTTGAACTAACTTAGAAAATGATGTTCCTGTTCTTCTTCTTATGATTATGATTACCTGGTTTGAAGATTATTATTGCTATTACGAAGTTCAACCAGCATTTCTTTCTAGGATTTTTATTTTCCCATGCATCATTACTTGTGCATGCATGGGGAGTCAATCCTCCTGTCAGGTTACGTTACTTGGTCGTCTTTAAAGTATCTTTGTATGTCCTCATTGCACAAGTATTTTTTGGCAACTTCAAATCTTTGATGATGATTTACATAAGTTCTCCCAAAGGAGAGATTTAATTCTTCACACATGAAGCTTTTTTATTATCCATTCAAGTATCAAGCACAATGCAATCCTCTTAAAGCTTAAAGTCCAGCAAAGATGAAGAAAGTTATCATTAAAGAATCATTACGCAATTTGCCAAATCTTCAAAACGCACTCACACTCAAAAATTCACGTCATTCATTGCATTGCATGCCATAATCTTTTTAAACCGAGAAACAATGGAAAATGGTCTGCATATCTGTGATTTGATGAAGATGAGGCTCATCATGTCGTTAATGTAATTGTATAGCCAAATAACACACCTTTTGCTATCGTTCTAAAGAAGGTCGGTCGGATGGACGCCAGAGTAATTATGTGATCATCGAGAGAAGGCAATTAAAACTCATCAATCAATCATTTCACCTCCTTAAAAGTTGAATTTCACTCTAAAAATTATGATTTTTTTGTTCTTTTGCAGGATTATTGTCTTCCGGAGAACACAGTCAACTCCAAGCCCCGAGATTCATAACTCAACCCTCTGCAGCCGGAAGTATTGTGAGTGAGGGTCGTACGAAAATCCTCCAGTGTCAAGCACTTGGTAAGACAAACGGTTCATTGTTGAAATGAAGCATCTAAACCCAACATCTAAAAATAATTTTAAAAATTGTGTTATCCGATTTCGGCGTCATCCATATTATTTTCTTCCCTCTTTTACCCTCCTTCATTTCACCCGCAGAAAACCTTGGACAATAAAACAAATTGTATAATTTATTGCCACGAGTCATCCCTAATGAATTTATGGTGTTCGCCGTGTCATGCAAATTATTTTATGGGTTTTTATCACAAAGAAAAGAAGATGAAATGAATGTCAAATGTCAGATGAGTGTCTGAAATGAAAATTGAAATTAATGTTGCAATCTGAATGTGTGACTTTATAATTGAATCTTTTGAAAATAAGACAAGTGGGTGGTCCTCCACCCTTTCTTTGTCCCTATCCAGTCAATTTGCAAGAAGGGCATAAAGTTTTTGACACCCTCGTAAATCGCTTTATTCCGATAATGACTAAAAAGTCGGTGGTAGCTTGTTTCTTGAAGAAGGTCTTGTTAGGTCTCAATTTTCATGTAAACTTCAAATTGGACAGTTCCGGTTTTCCATTATTACTTTTCCACATTTGATGTCATTTCTCATCTCTTCTCATTCTTTCCCACTAATTTCCATTCTCATTAATTCTCCTGCAGAGGAAAGAGAGGATGGGTTTCCCTCATATTTCACCACAAAAAGTAATGATATTTTGTAAAGATGCTTTCTTGCATGACCACCCACACCAAGAACAAAAAGAAAAAAAAAGATTTGTCCGCAGTTTATTTAGACATTAGGCAACATTTGAGGGGGAACTCATGCGATAAAAAACAAAGTAAAATAATGATCCCTTCAAAATAATATTAGAAAGATTTTGAACTTGCTTCAATTTGCAATGTCTTAGATCAGAAAAAAGTTATTTTTGCAAAAAAATTAGAAATGCTGGAGGAAAACGCCATTCGTATTTTTCAATTATGTATAAAATCAAGAGTTATTTGCCTGATAAGCTTCCTAGCTTACTTACTTTCCTTTTAGGCAATTCCACTTTCGCTCACAGAGTGTCGAAATCGAAATGTTTGTAGGTGAAGTGAGAGTTCATTTGCTTTCTTTCTTTAGTGTCAATACATGCATGCATGTGGTTGATGATGTCATTCCTTCTTTCTTTATTTTTGAAGCCTTTTGTTTGCTTTGAATAAAACACTCTTTGGCTTCTAGATTCGATTCGATTCGATGAACCCCTGGATAAAAGTTAATGATAGTGACCCACCTCCCTACGTATCGAGTTGAAAGTTTGAAATATGAGGAAGTAAAAAGTATAGTGAACTAAGAACTATTGGACATTATTATGTCGTGAG